>NDGN011349497.1:0-18957 GCA_002564285.1 Tympanoctomys barrerae | reverse complement strand
TCCTCTCCTCTTCTCTTCTTTTCTCTTCTCTTCCCCTCTCCTCTCCTCTCCTCTCCTCTCCTCTTCTCTTCTCTTCCCCTCTCCTCTCCTCTCCTCTTCTCTTCTCTTCTCTCTCTCTTTGTCTCTCTCTCTCTCTCTTTCTCTCTCCCCCCCTTTTCCCCTCTTCCCCTTTTCTCTCCCTCTTTCTCTGCTCCCTCTCTGCCTGGTGAAGTCCTTTATGTCTTCAACAAATCCCACCTCTTTGGCTAATCATCCCAGACTCTACCCTCTCTCTGGCCTCTGCAGAATGAACTTTTTTTTCTTGAGGTCCCAGAACATTCTACCCATGAAGGGCCAGTAGAAGTCAGGATGCACTTGTCTCCCCGCTCCAGGGCAGGATCCCCCAGAGGATGGGTCCAGTGCTATTTAAAATTGTACATGGGACTTTTTTTAATCAGGTACTGCATGACCAACAGACATGACATAACCATTGTGAAGAAAGAAGGTTTTGCTATGCTAGGAGGCATACTATGCAACACTGCATGCGGGGGTTGGGGGGATTCATGAGGGGAAGCCCCAAGGACAGTCAGCAGGGCAGAGAGAGTGAGGGAAACTGGCAAGGACACTGCTCTGATTTCTGCAGGAAAGAGTGGGCCAGACAGTATAAGCAGACTTCGGATTTACTAGTTTGAGTCATTTCAGTGGGCTCTTAGATACAGGACTGCACTGGTTCTCTAGTCCTGACCAAGGAAGAATAGCTTCAAGTGCAAGAGCCCCATCACAACCGATCAAGGAGGTGCCTGGGGCCTGAGCTTGAACCAGCCACCTCACCCAGCAGAGGGACACTTGCAAGTGAGGCAATGGCCAGACCTGCTGCAGGCTGCCTCTCCTGGGTCAGTGAGGCCTTGAGTACCAAAACATAAGAAAGCAATTGTCAGCATCCACAGGGAATTCATTCCAGACCCCAAAGTAGGCCAAAATCCTTGGATACTAAAGTCCCTTATAAACAATGAGGATAACAATATGTGGCACAACCATTGTTAATTTCCTATCATCTTGTTTTAAAATTCTGTGTCATTTTTATTGTTTTTATGTTAGTCTTTTTATTTTGTTTCTGTTCTTTTTTAAATGATGACACAGTATTAGCATGTACAGTACCTATACTCATCCTCTTGCTATCTTTAAATCATCTCTCGACTAATTATAATACTTAACATATCAGTGCGATGTAATAGTTGTTAAATTATATTGTTAGGATGACAAAGAAAACCTTGCCACATTCAGTACAAATATAAAACTCTTTTCAAATATTTTCCATCCACAGATGGTTGAATATGTGGGTATGGAGCCTACAGAAACAGAGTTGGATGTGCAGAAAATCAAAAGCATAATTTAATACAAGTGCCAATTCATTCATCCCTTGCCTCCTCCTCTCAGCACATACCTGGGAAGTAACAGATGGTCTAGGGCTGCTCCCCAAAAAGACTCAGAAGAACAGCACAGAGAAGACAGTCATGTCTCTGGAGATGCCCAAGGGCAGGAGCCACAGTTACGGATCAATTGTCTTCCACCCAAAACAGGCAGTGGACTGAAGGTCTCGGGAACCAGGCCAGCAAAGTCATGAAGGCTCTCAAAAGCAGGCATTTTTAGAAAGGAACCATTTCAGCAGAAACTCACCCTATTATAGACCAAGAAGTTATTTAGAAATATCTCAGGTAGTCAGGCAGAGCTGAGCCCTCAAAAGTTTAGTGCAGAAGACAACTATGAGCAGAGGCACATTCACTGAAGCCCAGGCTACGTCCCTGAAGGATGGACAGCAGAGACTGATACTCTAGGCACTAAGCCCCTAGGGGTGGAGAGCCAAAGCCCCTTACTCACCCCTTCCAGGAAAGTCCTCATCTGTCCCATGTGTGTTTGCTACATGACTTGCTTCCCCATTTGATTTCCATTTAATTAATATTACCCAAGTGCCTATCTTGTTGTAATCTGATTGAATCACCACAGTTTTGACCCACCTCACACCAAGTCTGTGATTTTTCCATTGGATCAATACTATGTAATAACTATACTAATAATCTTTTGATTGTTATAGTTCTATCCTACCTTGAACCTGACTCACCTCATGGCTTTGTTCAATAAATACCCTTGAGAAGCAGGATTGGTGGACAACACACTTTCTGGACTCCCTTCTGTCCCTCTTAGACAACAGCTTTCTTTCTTTCAATAAATTCTTCCTACTCTTAGCCTCCATGGTTCCAAGAATTCATTCCTTGATTTTAGAGACCACGAGCTTGGCCTGCAGACACCTAGCAGGTTGGGGGTTATATTTCCCCTCTATGATTTGAAGGTCCTATCCCTATGCTTTATACCAACCACAAAGAGAGAAGTGAGACAGATGGGCAACAAGAGGGCCACAGAGGCACAGGGCCTGCCTGGGAGTCCTGGGCTGGGACAACAGTTGTTTGTCTTCATGGCTCTACACAGTCTCATCCCCTTCTCCAGCATTTGCCATCACTGCCCTCTCCTTCATTCAACTTTTAAAAGTTTTGGACTCTTGAAACTCTGGCCAGCACTGCCCTCCTCACCCCAGGTAGCTGATGTATCACCTGCCCGTCCCTCCATCATGGCAGATGTCATTGTTCCTTGGATCTTGGATGGCTTCCCAGGCCTTGGATCAAAACCTCACTTTCTCCTGCTGGCACAAAGGAAGGTTTTGCCTCTCCAGTGCACTTTCCACCATTCTTCCCCGCAATGACCAGGCTAGCAGAACTGTAAATGGCTCTTGGCTGAGTAACAGGATCTTTATCAGGCCAAGCCCAGAATGGTGGGGGTTAAAGTCTACTCAGCAAGCTTTACTGCACCAAGATGCAGGGAGAGGGGCACAAACTCACTGCAAAGCTTAAGGCTGGCTATGCCACTACCAAGGCATACTTGACAGTGCCAAAGCGCTTATGCATGTTTGCTTTCATCTTACATTCACAACCCTGAAAAGGAAGAGGATTGGGCGCTCTTCCTACTTTACCAAAGTTGGGAACTGAGGCTTAGAAGGATTAAATAAGTCGTATGAGGTCAAAACAAATACTGTGAGCCTCTGACTGCCATTGGAAATGCTTTGGTCTCCGTGCTGCTGGAGACATGGCTTCTTGGTTTGAGGGCAAAGATTGGTTTTTTCATCTTCCATTAGGAGGCAGAAAGAGTGGAGGAGTGTAGACTCTGGAGCCAGAAAAGTGTAGACATCAGTTGTGCGCTCCCCTTTGCTAGCTATGTGGCTTGGTGTGTTTAAGCTCTCCGAGCCTCCGTTTCCTATTTGCACAAAGGAAAGCAGACAACCCTTCTCATGGTTTTCGTCAATCAACTTAAGTGGCATGGCTGGTGTGACGCCTGACTTAAGGAACTGTCCAGAAAGCACTGGCCCCTCCCTGCTCCTCTGTGCTGTGGTGACTGGTCAGCCACACGGATAGAAGCAACACACTCATTCTCAGAGCCAAATTTAGCGTGGAACTTGTTCCTTGCTTGTGGGGAGGCCTGAGAGGAGTAGGGCTCCCCAGAGCTTGCAGGCTGAAGTGGAGGGGCCCTAAGGAAGGGATACGAGATTTCGAGACATAGGACACAGATGAAACTCCAGATGGGGAGAGGGTGTGGATAGCGCATGGTGGCACCTGACCAGAAGCCCTTGAAGATCACCCGGGTCTGTGGTAGCACCAGGGGCCCAGGGAGAGGCATGATAAACCACAATCCCATGAATCTGGACAACTTTCTAAAGCCTTCTTGACTTCTCCTTAATAATTCCCTTCTGTGTGCAGTTGTCCAAGAACTCATTAAATTCTTTCTTGCTGCCATTTTCATTTTGTGCTTGAAGATCAGAGGTAACAAGCTTCATAAAATTGCTCCCAGCAGGAGATTCCTTTCTTCATCCTGCAATAAACTCCTTCCTACTTCAAAGGGTGGGTGGCCACTCGGAGACTCAGCAAACGTGTCAGCCTTCACCCAAGTCATGACCTGATTCCTCAGTGTGTTGCTCCTGCCAATCAAAGCATCCCTGACAGACACATCTTCATTTACTCAGTCCATTCTACCTGGTGGAAATTTTGAGAAAAATTTAGCCTGGCCTCCTAGGACCTTCCATTAATAGACTGGCTTCGCCCTGGCTACTCCTACACTGCTATCAATTTAGCTGCTTTGCCAATTCATTTTCATTCCAGATTTCTGCTACACTGTTCAATCTCCAACCATCAGTAAGGCTTAAGGGAGGCTTCTCTTTACTGGAAGGGGCCAGAGTCTCTTAAGGATGAGCTGCAGGAGAATTTAGAAGCCAGAATCACACCTCCCTCAGAGCGCCACAATCCCAGCGCCTTTTTTCTCTCAAACCAGTTCCATTCTTTTGGTATCTTGGGTCTTGCTATTGGAAGAGAAAACAGAGAGTGCTTCACTCATGGGCCCTTGGGAGATTTCACTCAGCCCCCGACACCTGATAGTCTTTCAGGTCACAAAGTGTTGAAGGCTCAAATGCAGCTCCAAACCATACATTTCCAAAATATGCATATACAGTGGTATCTCGGATCAGAAGATTCTTTTGTTTGCAAACAATTTAGTTCGCAAAGAGAAGCATCTGACAAAATTTTGCTTTTGTTTGTAGATTCTACATCCAATGACAAATACAATCATGGCCATCTTTCCTACACAAACACAAATGTGGCCATCTTTTCTAAAATCGTACTTTGTGAACCAAGGCACCACTGTATGTGTTAAATAGCCCCTACCCACTTGTATCTGCAGACTGCACAATTTCCAAATTTCCACTGAAATCCCTTCTTGAAAATAATGTAAAATCCCCCCGCCCACACCCCAGCAAGTATACTTCAGTTTGTTAGTTGCCCAGGCAATGGCTCCTATTCCAGTTACACTTGCTTCTGTCTCTTAGAAACTACTAGTCACTGAGGTGCAAAGCTGGTCACTGTGGTACAGAGCTGGTCCCTGTGGTGCATAGCAGGTCACTGTGGTGCATAGCAGGTCACTGTGATGCAGAGCTGGTCACTGTGACACATAGCTGGTTATTGTGGTGCATAGTTGGTCACTGTGATGCATAGCTGTTCACTGTGGTACAAAGCTAGCTGGTCACTGTATTGCAGGGCTGGTCACTGTGACACATAGTTGGTCACTGTGGTGCAGAGCTGGTCACTATGGTGCAGAGCTATCTGGTCACTGTGGAGCAGAGCTGGTCACCTTGACACAGAGCTGGTCACTGTGGAGCAGGGCTGGTTACTGTGATGCATACCTAGCTGGTCACTGTCATGTACAGCTGGTCACTGTGACACATAGCTGGTCACTGTGATGCAGAGCTGATCACTGTGGGGCAGAGCTGGTCACTGTGATGCATACCTAGCTGGTCACTGTCATGTACAGATGGTCACTGTGATGCATAGCTGGTCACTGTCTGTGGTGCAGGGCTGGTCACTGTGATGCATACATATTGTATAAACCAACTGACAAGCTTATTCTGCCTCTGTACTTCCTGCTTGCCTATCTCATGTAAGCCTACAACAAGCAGGGCCTGATATTTTAGGAGTGATCCCAATCAGTGCCCCTTGATATAAATAAATCTGCCTCCAAATCCTGGATGTTGTATCAATGTTTCTTTTTTATTTTTTTTTTATTTTATTTTATGTATTAGGTATAGGGTCTCACTACGCAGCTCGGACTCACAGTGATCCTCCTGTTTTCAGCCTCCCCAGCACTGGGATTATAGACATATGCCACCACACCTGGTCTCTGTGGCCCACTCAGCACACCTGGAGACAGGGGTGGGGCCATCAAGGCATGTGGATCTAACCCCAGGTCCCTGCACTTACCTAAGCAGGTGCTTAGTCCACTGAGCTATCTCACTAGCCCTTCTTTATTTTATTTTATTTTTTTTTTATTTGTATCAATGTTTCTATAATTCCTGCCATGCCATCTGATGCATTGGCTGGGAAGACAGACCATTCTGACCTCCTTGGTCATTGGTCATAGTCCTGTGGATGAAGCAAGCACTTCTCCAGGTCCCAGCAGGAAGGCTTACCCTCAAGATTTCTCAAAAAAAAAGACTTCTCCTCAAGACTTCTCAAGTACCCTCAGAGGTCTAGAGAAGGATTCCTGCCTCCTCAAGCAGCTCACATTGTACCCTAAAGACAAGAGGACTCTGTCTGTCTGCCTGCCTACCTGATTCCAGCAAGACCCTCAGGGGAACCCCAGTTAGTCTGTCAGTCCTGCTCAGTTTGAAGAAGAACTTGAGATTACCCCTCTCTGGTTATAGCCACCCTCAGGGGTAGGGGGTTGGAATATTTAACCTGAGTGCTGCTGAACGAACGTGTGACTGAATGGAACGTACAGCAAAAACAGTAGGCTGCTCGGGCTGTGCACGAAGGCTGGGAAGCAGTGGTCACAGCAGATCCACGGTGACCATCATATGGCAGAAGGGAGGCCTCACACCCTCCTTACCTAAGTTGTACCTGAGTCCCCACAAGGGGCATGGCCAGGCAGGCATCTGAATGGTCTCTCTCTGAGGGGTACTCTCCCTTTGTCTGTTGTGCCATCATGCAAGGGTACATATCACACATGTAGGAAGTCAGAGATGGGAATTAATTAATCAAAATCCAGCCTCTGACTGAGAAAAAAAGGTTTTTGTGGAGTTAAAAATGAAACCAAACTTCACCCTGTGTCTTGAAAAACAAGAAAAAAAGAAGTTCGTTCGTCCTGAGAATTCTGCCTTGACACCCTTGATGGCCACCACAATTGCTGCCGAGATCTATGGCTTTAGTCCCTGCTCCTGATCCCTCTACTTCAGCCAACTGAACTGGTTTAGCGAGCCATTGCCTGCATTCAGCCCCTGAGGCTCCTCCCAGAGATGCATCTCTCCTGGTTGAATGGCTGCACCTAACACCCACCTAACATGGCAGTCAGCAATTCCTTCCGAGGCCCACAATTGGACTAAGGAAAACTGGCCTGTCAGCCCTGATAAGTGAGTTGCCTTTCCAAAGGTCACTTCACCTAGAAACAACCCAGCTGAGCATTTCTCAAAGATATCAAAAACTGGGACAAAAAGCCTATCAACCACTGTTACCAAAAACCTGATCAAAGAAAAGCATGTGACATTTGTAAGGAAATCCAGTTTGATAGCCAACCATGCCCTCTGGCTATAAGTTGTAAGGACTACGGACCCTACAAATTAAATGGCCATTCTGATTAAAAGGTAAGAACTCTCCAACGCTTCAACCTGGATCAGGTGACAAGCCTTTCATTGATCTGTCAGGCTCAGACTCAGCCAGACCAGGCTCCCTTCTTCAGCTGGGCCACTTGGAGCCTACAGTACCATCAATGGGGCGACTGGGACTCCTGCCTCTCGCCCCTTCTTCCAGGCACAGACTTGCATTCTGGAAGGACATCTCCTGGGTAAGCCAGTCCCAGTGCCACTTCTGGGAAGAGACCTCCTCCTCAAGTTAGAAGTGACTGTCTCCTTGGCACCAAGCTGATACGACCCTTGCATCAGACTGAGACAGATAACCACAGTCCTGAAATTCTAAAAATCTCTCCTCCCAGAGGTATGAGCCAAGACTCACCTCCAGGCCTGCCCACAACCATGCCACTTCACCTCAAGCCCCATTCCTGTCAGATGTCATGGGAAGCACAAATAGGCCTCCAACCACACCTCAGCCTCCTAGACTATGAATCACCTCGGCTACCTATAAAACCAGTTCAAGTTCTCCAAGCTGCCAATGCCCCTCATCTGCCCTCCCTATACACTGTCTCAGTCTTCCGTCACCCACGCCTGCTGGTACACCTGCCTAGACCTAAAGAATGCCTTCTGCCTTTGATTAGCTCCTGTTAGCCAGCCCCTCACTGGGGCCCAGGTTTTGGACTTAGAAGCCCACTGACCTGGGCTCAACCTATCAGATATTCAAAACCTTGCTTCCTTCTTTAAAAAGCATTTCTGAGTAATGATATCCAAGGTGCTTGCTGGAAAGGCACAAAAGCTCTGCTAAAATATCTGGCAGAAGCTGGTTACAAGAATGAAACTACAAATTTCTTAAAGCTTCTGGCTTCTAGAGAATCTGGATCTTTGAGTTCACAATAACGATGATGCACACTCGGACCATTAGTCCCTGGGAGTGTCCCATGGCCTACCTGTGCCAATACTTGGTTCTAGTCACCAAGGGCTGCCTCCTCGCTTTTCTTCTATACTTTAAGGGCCACCATCCTTCTGATCAAGAAAGCTGATGTGCTCACCTTACGTCATGACCTCACTGTCCAGGTGAGGTCTATGCTGGACCTACTTTTTAAAAAACTTCCCTAATAGATGCTGAGTACACCCTGCTTACAGATGGAAGTCGCTCTGTTAGGAATGGAGTCCGAGGCTTGATATACTGTGGACATCTTGGGCAAAGCTATTTGGGCCAAAGCTATACTGCTACTGCTGATTGGAAACCTGTCACCAATGCAAAATAATTCAATCCAGGGGCCCAAGGCCCCTCCAAGGACCCAACTGACAGAAGCATCAACCCTAGCCAGCAGACCTCCCCCTATCAAATGTTCTGCAAACTCAAGCCACTATGTTGGCACCCATACCCCTCCACCAGCTGAGGCTTCGGTGTGCCACAGGCCCCAACCTCCCATACCCTACCCACACTGAGAAGACAATAAAGGCTGTAAGGTACTTGCTTAAGCAGATGCAGGGACTAGGTTCGATCTCCAGTGTGCTATGTCGGCCCCACCCCTGGGGCACGCTGAGATAGCAACTGAGACCTGGCATGGTGATGCATGCCTGTAATCCCAGTGTTTGGGAGGCTGAAAACAGGAGGATCATTACGAGTCTGATCTGTGTAGTGAGACCCTGTAGACCTTGTACCAAAAATACCAAAAAAAAAAAGTATCAGTACCAAAAAAGTGCCAGTATACATCAAATGCATCAAACTTCTTAGCACATAGTAAGTGCTCAGTAAAAGGAGTTATATGCAATCCATTCTTAGTGTCTTGGTCTGTCTTTGTTGCTGTAACAAAATACCTGAGACCAGCTAACTTATAAAGGACAGATGTTTATTTGATTCAGGGTTCTAGAGTCTGGAAAATCGAAAAGCATGGTGGTGGCATTGCTAGGAATCTCATGAGGACTTATCCTGGGTCACAAGCATAGCAGAGGGCATGATGTGGCTGTTGTTAGCTTGGGTCTCTCTTGTTCTTTTTCCTCTGCTTCTTCCTCCTCCTCCTCCTCCCACTCCTTATCCTTCTCCCCCTCTCCTCTTCCTTCTTCCTCTTTATCATCCTCTTCTTCTTCCTCTTCCTAGGAATTGAACCCAAGACCTCAAAACTCACTTAAACCCCAGTCCTTTCATTATTTCTAGTTTGAGACAAGGTCTTATAAGTTGCCCAGGCTAGCCCTACACTTGCTGTCCTCCTGCCTCAGCCTACACAGTCGCTGGGTTTACAGGTTTGTGGCACACCAAGCTTCTTTCTTCTCCTCTTATAGTGCCACTAATGAATTGATAGGTGCCCTACACTTACCATCTCATCTAATCCTAACGCTCTCAGCATCCCTTATGTATGAATTTTAGGGTTAACTTTCCCACACATTTTCTTTAGGAAGACACATTCAAACCATAGCACAGAATTTTTACACTTTGTAGAAGTCTCACGGGAGTACACAGGAGTTTCCAGATAGATGTAGGGTCTTTCAGAATCTTGACATCAGGATCATTTTTCATGAGTTCCCCAGTCTAATCATAGATCAGACAAATACTGAGAATATTGAAATATCACATTCTCTGTAAGAATGAGGGACCAAGCAGGTGTGGAGGTATATGCCTGAAATCCCAATATTTGAGGAGCTGAGGCAGGAGAACTGTTGAGAGCTTGAGGCCAGCATGGGCTACATAGTGAGTTCAAGGCCAGCCTAGACTTTGTAGTAATATTCTGTTAAAAAAAGAAAGAGAAGGGGCTGACCAAACAGCTCAGCAGATTAAAGTGCCTGCGAGCAGACACAGGGGCCAGGGGTTTGATCCCAGGCCCTTCCAGGCCAGCCCTGCCTCCAGGGCGAACTGAGATGGCAATTGAGAATGGGCATGGTGGCACACATATGTAATCCCAGGTCTTGGGAGACTGTAAGCAGGCAGCTCACTATGAGTCCGATCTAGTAGTGAGACCCAGAACATCCTGTAGGTCCTTCCCTAAAAATACAAAAAACAAGAAAAGAAAAAAACAAATAGAATGATGAGCCCAATGTAACCACTTTTCCTCCATGCCAGTTTTAATAAAAGTACCCCTCAGTGTCCACACTGAAGAAAATATATGCCACACTGAAAATCAACTGCTATCCCCCAATGGATGACTGGCACAAATATAAGTCACATAATAACCATTCTTTTTGACTACTGAAGTTCAGACCCGTGGTTTCCTACATGCTAGCCAAATACTCCACCCCAAGCCACACTCCTAATTCCTTCATTCTTAAGGAAAGCATAATCTCATTTATCTTCACATCCCATATAAGACTTGGGGTTCCAAATTATTTTATTTAAATGTCATTTAAAAATATGTTTTAGCCATCTACCATGAGTATGCAATCTTTTAGCTCACCTGGTTACACTTAGTGAAAAGGAATTGTCTTGGCTATGTACAAAATATTTAACAGTTAATGTATATTAGTCACAAAACTGCCTTTTGGGGAGGGAGATATAGCTCAAGGGTACAGTGCCCACCTGGCACACACAAGGTCCTGAGTTCAATTTCTGTCTTTTTATATATTTTTACCAAATCATTTTTAAAAGAAGGCAAGGAATGCATGGGCCATGGATTGGGAACCTACATAACATGACACAACCCAAAATGTGTTACATATCCAGTATTGTTGATACAGGAGGACCGCCAGACCATTAACCTCAGATACCAAGGTTTATGGTTTATATCAGATGCCCCCCCACAACCTTCATGTGGTCACAGGTGGGGATTTTTTAAGACAGCTGGATTAAAGGGTATAATGCTGACATAAAGCTATCCCACCGTGGGTGCAGGTGGTGCCACTCAAAAGGCAGGCAACCTGGATGAAAAATAAAGGGACAGAAGAAAACTGGTCATGGTGGTACACCTGCAATCCCAGTGCTTGAGAGGCTGAGATAGGAGGATCACTACAAGACGGAGCTGCATAGTGAGACCCTATACCAAATAAATAAATAAATAAATAAATAAATATTTTTTTTAAGTGTCCTGAGATTTAAAGTCAATCTGTGAATAATCCATTGCTATTTAAAACCATTTTTTGGTGTTATACAACCAAAATCAAAACCTGGAAATAAATGGTACTGAAAATTATACAACTCCATAATTGGGCGCATCGTCCTTAATTTCAAGTTCTTATACTCATCAAACATCATTATTCACACTGATATGCAGTAGGTATCTCCAACTACAAGTTAGAAAGCAAATCTATGGCAATGAAATATTGCCTGTACCCATTATCTATGTCATAGTCCCAGGTGACCATGTCATTGTCGAGAGACGTCTGAGGCCCCTCTGGGATCACTGTAAAGGTCTGCTGGCACGGCCAGCCAAGACAAAGTGCGAAGTCCTCGATTTGGCAGCCAAGATCTCAGCAGCTCGCCTCTACCCTCTTCTCTGATGTCAGTTCCCATTCAGGCCACAGAGAACTGCTTGCTATTTCCCAGGAAATCCCAGCACTTCCATGCTGTCCCCTGGCTGAAAGTGTCCTTGTTCTCTCTCCCCCTGCCAGCCATATCCCTTGGCACCAACCTGGGTCCTTGCATTTTCTAGTCAGTGCCCAGCTCATGTGGAACCTCCTTAAAAGCAGCCCCAAGGCTCGTCCACGGCCCTGGCCCCTGGCCCCATGCAGACATCACTGGTGTGCATCTCCAAGTTTCTCGCCTGACTGTGAGCTGCTACTGAATGCTGAGGCAGTGACCGTGATACTCCAGCACACAGAGGTGCTCGGTAATGGAGGGACGATGGAGCAAAGGAGGAAGAGGTGGTGGAAGAAAGGCAGGACCACGGGAAAACAGGACCACTTGCCTCTCGCATGAGACCTGTGTACCTTCCGGGCCCAGAAGCTGCCTGCCCGGGAAAAGCTGCATCTCCCACTGCCTGTGCAATGTGCTGTTCCTTGCCTCTTCACAATGATACCTTTGGTTTCATTTTAGTGTCGTAATGCTCCTGTGTGATATTTTACAGATGAGGAAACTCAGACCCAGAGGTACAAAGCAATGGTAGGGTTAGAACTCAGGATTTCAGCAAAGATGAGAGCTATGCCTTCTAAAAGCCCAGTGTACTGCCATTGAGCATTTGTGGGTGTGTGTAAGGGAGCACACACACTTCTGGAAGAGGGTGCTGTGACACGGGGAAGAAACTTGGTCTGCGAATCCCCAGCAATCCGTTCAAGGCCAGCTGTAACACAAGCTAGAGGCTGCATTTTTGCCTTGGGCTTTTTATTCTATGAAAATATGTTGGTATAGAAACACATTTTTGAGGTTACAGTTGAGATATCATTTGCTTCTGTTGATTTATTTAAAACTTTACATGCTGAGAGTAAGTGGAAAATTTTATATTCACCATGTTGATTCTTTGTCAACAAGTATCTTTCAAAATACTCCCTGTCGGGGCTGGGGAGATAATTTAGTAGAATAAGCACTTGCCTGGCAAGTGCAAGGGCCTGAGTTCAATCCCCAGTTCCACAAAAAATAAAAAATAAAAAATACTCCTTGTCTGTTCTCTGACAACACATGCTAAATACTGGAACTCTTCAGTGCCTTTTCTATGATTTGAATATGAACCCCACCCCACCCCCCAAAAAAGCCTGTGCTGGAAACTTAATCCCCAATGCAACAATTTGAAAGTTCCCCCCTCACAAATGGATTAATGACAACTAGGAAAGAGCCTGATTCTTGGAGTTCAAGCTCTGCCTCTTACTCTCTTACCCTCCCACCTCCCAGCATCCATGACCCATAAAGAAGGCCCTGGCCAGATTCAACCCCTCCACCTTGGACTCTGCTGCCTCCAAGACCATGAGCCAAATAAATTTCTGTTCTTATCAATTACTCAGTCTCAGGTATTCTGATAGACCAGTACATAATGGACTAAAACAGTCCTCTGTGAGTTAAGCAGGACATGTTTTCTACGGTCCTGTGATACAAAGGAGAAAAGTGAAACTCAGGAAAGTTTAATGACTTAGCTGGGCTGGTTAACAAGACAGGAGGTAGGGCTGTGTCTAGATGTTTTCAAAAGCCTTATATAGTCATAGGTGGGGCATTTTTAGAGGTGGCTAAATCTAGAATGTATGATTGATTTGTTATAATGTTAAGGTTAAGGGTGGGTGGTTTAGTCTACTATTTATTTATTTATTTGATACAGGGTCTCACCACACCGCTGGGACTCGTAGTTATCCTCCTGTTTCAGCCTCCCCAAGGCTGGGATTACAGATGTGCGCCACCATGCCTGATGCATGTGGTACCGGGATCGAACCCTGGGTCCTTGCACATGTCATGCAGGCACTTAGACCACCAAGCTATCTCCCCAGCCCCAGTCTATTAATTGGTTTGGCCCCACCTTAATCTCAGTAGACTAAATATAAGAGGCAAAAAGAGGTTTGTCTTGTCTCATTTATTTTGTTGCCTCCTTCCTGTCATAAACTGTTTCTCCTTTGTTATGCCAAAGGTGCGGTGGAGGCCCCAAAAGTGTTTAAAAAGCCAAGAATGCAGATCTTGAGAAAAACATCAAGGGAGGAGGGAGAGGAACCAGCCCCTGAGAAAAGCCATAAACGCCACAACCACCAGCAGGGCTGCAGGGGTGGAGCCGCCCAAGCCCTTTAGAGTCCACACCTTGCCACAGATTGCCTCAGATACTAAACACAAAAATGTAAGGCTCCATGTTTACCTTGCTGAATTTTAGCCTTGCTTTAGTCCCATTCTTCTATAGTCCCTGTTTATTCCTTTTAAAATGGCAATGTCTGTCTTATGTCATTAAATGTCAAAAGTATTCAACTTCCTTTTCATTGTACAGGGCCTTGCAGCTAAGACTTGGCCTTAAATCTCAGAAGAGACTTTAGACTTAGACTTTTCAGCAATGTTAAGACCGTTAAGACTCTGGCAACTCTCATGGATGGACTGAATGCATTTTTCATGAAGGGACACGCATGAGTCTTGGGGAGCCAGGGATAGGATGCTACGGCTTGTGTCTAGGTGCTCCTCAAACCCTGTGGCAGGTATAGGTGGAGCTTTTTCCGAGCTGGCTAAATGTAAATAGTGTAACTGATTAACGGTGCAATGCTAAGATTAATGATGTTAATTTAGGATGGGTGGTTACTAGACCAGTCCCCTACTTGGTTTGGAACTTCCTAGTCCCTATGGCCTAGATACAATAGAAGAGACAAGCACTTACTCTGCAACTCTCTGCCCACCATTAACTGTTTCTCTTCTGCAAATGTCTGTCTGCCGTGCCACCCTGCCTTGGAGCCAGGCAATTATAGACTAAAACCTCTACAACACGTGAGCTGAATAAACATTTCCCCCCTTTAACGCTGGGTGTTAGGTATTTTTGTCTCAGCAGACAAAAGACAAAAAACAAAAAACTAAGACAGGAGTCCAGATTGGAACGCAGGTCTGCCCGGCTCCTCTCAAAAGTCCACACACAGGGAGCAACTGACGCCTGGAGGCTCACGCTGTGCACCCAGCCTGTTCCCTTAGGGCGCTCTCATTTACCCCAATGTCTCCTGAACATCCCCTATGGCAAGTTCAGCTCTCTCAGAGATGTATGTGGATTTCTGTCCTAGCTACTCTCCCACAGCCACCCCTTGACCCTACACATGCATTCCTCCTAATTAGCTTCCACTTACCGTAGTTTCTATTGAAGTCTGCTCTGCGGGCACTCTGCAATGCAATCTATTTGGAGGCTAGACTCTTTCTTAGGCTGCATCCCATTTAAATGCTAGAGGCCTGGATCATAATGAATCACTCTGGGTAGTTTTCCACTAAAAATGAGCCCAGGGACCACTTTGGGGAGCTGAGCTGATATGGAGATGGGGCTCTTTGAAATGCAATGGGGGAGGGGCAATGGTACTGTAGGGGATGAACTCATGGGGGCAAAAGTCAGTCTCTTTTATCTTAATGTTCTGTCTTGCTCAAGAGACAGGAATAAATATCAGCCTTGATAGAAGACAGAGTGGAGGAGCCCTCTTCATTGTCCTGTCTGACTCACCAAGCCCAGACATCAGCCACCCAACCTGTTATCACCCTGGCACCCTTAAATCTTACACCAGAATGCTTCACTCACTTCAGCTTTATCCTGTACCCACTGTGCTTGTCCTGTCGACTGGACTCTCCCTAAAGGGAGAAACCCATGGGGCTGAGGCCAGGTGTCTGCCCAGAGCCCATGTTTCCCCTTCTAGACCATAAGAGTGGCCCAGAAGCTTTGTCCCTGGAGGCTGTGCAGGCCTCATCCC
Source organism: Tympanoctomys barrerae (assembly GCA_002564285.1). Taxonomy (NCBI): domain Eukaryota; kingdom Metazoa; phylum Chordata; class Mammalia; order Rodentia; family Octodontidae; genus Tympanoctomys; species Tympanoctomys barrerae. The sequence goes on along the minus strand of NDGN011349497.1, from coordinate 3,506 downwards.
CCGAGGGCAGACCCAACTGGTAGGCACACCCCTAGGCAGGATGGGGATCCACACCTGCGCAGATGGCCCCATGTAGGAGGGGCTGGATCGCTGGCAGCAGGAAAAGATGGCTGCAAACCACCACTCACCATCCATCATGCTCCTGGACAGAAATCCAAGGAAGTAGGGATTTGACATTGGAATCCGGCCTTCTGTATCAGTCAGCTTTTCCCCTCGTGAACACAATGCTTGACACAGCTTGGAAGAGGAGGGGCTGAATTTGGCTCACAGACTCAGCAGATTCGGTCCATGGACACCAAGCTCAGTGCAGGAACATCGTGGGGCAGGGGCTGGGCCAGAGAAAGCAGCTTAGCTCACAACAGCTGGGAAGCAGCGTAGAATAGCACCAGAGAAAAAGGGACCAGAGACCAAGTGTAGGGGCCCAAATCACACCTTCATGACCTACCCAACCACATCCAGAAGGACAGTTCACTAAAATTGTGGATGGCTCCCAAGCCAATCAAATTGACAGTTACGTGTAAGCATGACTGTTACGACCTCCATACCCTCACAAGGGCATATTTGTTATATTTATGGCAGGAGAGTGAAGACTTTATGCTTCAAAACATGTTAGCTTAGTATATTAATTTTACCTGCTTATACTTGTGGTCTCTGAACCTCCATCCATACACCTAGCTCAAGCCCCATAAATGTTACACATTTCTTGAAGGAAAATAACTTAAAAATCAGAAGTGAAAGAAGATAAATTAAAATTCTCTGTGGAGAAAGGGCTCTCTAACACACAAACACATTCTTGTATATGATCTTTGTGATTAATTCTGTCTTCTAGTAAGAATTAGAAGACTGACTTGATCATGCCAGTCAGATAGAGTGCTGAGATTTTGTGCAAATGTGTGTGTATGGTAGGAGGTGCAGGTCATCCATGAAAGACGAAGGCATTTGGGGGATGAGGAAATATAGTGCTCTGCATTGGAATTTTCTTCACATTGTCTACATGACTGCTGGCTAGTCATGGTGGTGGCCCTGAATGTGCAAACTGGCTGCAGTGAGATCTACCTCTATCAGAAGGGGCAGGTTCTGCACAACCGTTGCTCAAATCAGACTCCTCAGTTTTCTCCCCACCTTCTCCTTCCTTCAGACCTTGAGGGGGGAGGGGGAGGGGAAGGGAGAACGGAAGGGGAGGGGGAGAGGGAGAGGAGGGGAAAGAGAGGCAGGCAGACAGAGACAGAAAGACACAGACAGAGAGAGAACCACCTCCTGGGCCCCCTCCCAGCCCTTCACAATTTCCACTCTTCTGTCACCTCCCACCACTAGTTTGGGCACCTCTATTTTGGGGACCTCAGAAGATATGTAATGTCAGTAAACCATGGATTCTATGTCCTTGAATATATAGGAAAAGGTGCCGCTAGACTCTGCCCACGATCAATTTAGCTGTAAGGTTCTAAATCCTAGGCCCGGACCAGATCTGCCTGTGTCCAGGAATGAAGGGCAGAGGGGACACCCTGGTCCCTGATGGCTGCTGAATTGGCCTGAACCCACCCCTCCCAGCCTCACCTTAAGTGCCACCCAGAGTCCCTGCAGAGGGACCTTGCACAGCTCTAACTTTCTCTCTGAGAGCCAGCATCCCTCCACCAGCTCTGCAGGATCCACTATACAAACACAGGGCTCTCTGCCAAGATGTGGGAACAGTAAATCTTCACTGATTCCTTTATTCATGCCCTCACCTCTGCAGACAGTGCTGAGGAAAAATAAAGCCCACGAAATCCCTGTGGGCTCTGGCAGTCTGGCACTCTCTGCTTTGCTCCTCTCTGATTACCTCTGGAAGGCAGAAGCAAAGAGAAAATGCCCATCGGCTCCCATGGGGCTGGCAGGCCCCCTTCCTTCTCTTCCTCCTGAGTGGCACCCAGCCAGCACTCTGAGCCCAAAGCCAGGGCCTAGAGACCTGCAAACAGTGAGTCCTGGGGCAACTCAGAAATCAACATCCATAGTTTACTGGGGTGATGTCCTCTCTACCTCGCTCCCCTGAGGCTTCTTGGTGCTTCCTGCTTTCCAGGGAGCTTCTAGACCCAAGAGGGCCAACTGTTTGCTTAACACATTGGGTGAGGTGGAATAGGGGTGTTCTGGCTGCTGGCTACAAAGAAGACGCAGCCAGGCCAGCTGCCGCCCTGTGGAAGAGCCTCTCCTTGAAGGCCTCAGAGCTAAGGCAGCACCCACTGATGCTACTGCCTTTGCCAAACAGTCCAGACTTCAGAGTCTCCCAGGACCTTTCTTTTAATAACTCCAGGTGCCAGGGAGGGCTCACCATGATGCTTAGTAAGACCGAAGGAGGTTGGGAGAAGCACTGGGTTTTGTAGAACTCCTTTCATACAGAAGAAAGGCAACAGGCTTAGCATGACCCCTCACCTGAGCCCAGGAATGAAAAGTTTCCAGGATTTGCATCTTTTGGTCCTAAAATCAGGGTGGCCCTGGGAAAACTGGAAGCATGTGTCACTCTGTAAAATGTTCACTCCCCGTGAGCCTGGCATGTGGCTTGGCCTGGAGACAGACCCGGGCCCCAGCTATCTGCTAGTGGCTTTTCAAGTTCAAAGCTTTTTTCCCCATCCTAACTCATGCATGGAGGAAGTTGGCCAGTAGAGGTGGTCCCCATGGCCCATCTGAGAACTACTGGGAGAAATGGAAGAGGAGGGTGTTGGCGGGCTTTGTGGGAGGGAAGCAATTCCTTAGAGAACCAAAGCCCTGAAAGCCCTACATGGCAAGTGAGCTGGGGAGCACCCGAGTAAACTGGCAGGCAGGTCAAGTGCCTGGAGCCTTTGTGTAGCTTCAAAAGCTGGGCAGAAAAAGATGGGGGAAATGTCCTAAACATCTTTGCCTGCTGCCTATTCTTCCCAGGAACAAGGAGGACAAATATACCAGGAGAGTGGCCTTGGGATGCCGAGAAACCACAAACAAGCCATTTAGATCTGTCTGGCAATAGGCTCGTCTCAAAGCCCTGCCTTGCTGAAAGCTCTGTTATGTTTTGGTACAGACAGGTTAGTGGTGAGACTTTTCTCCATCCGGTTTTATTCCCAGCTTATTCCACTCAAACACCCACTTCAGGTGAGTATTCTCCACACATTCCCTGTCGTGGAGAAATCCTGCCTATTTCTGCCTTTGCCAGCTGTAGAGTAAGATCAGCCTCAGTCCTCAGGAGTGAGAAATCACCCCTCCTGACTTCCCCAGCAGTCTTCTTGGAGGTGGTAGGATTTATGAGAAATCAAGTCCATTTAGTAGGAACTGGAGACCTGAGAGTTTGTGTTTATAGGAAGATAGCAAGAGACTGGACCTGGAATAGGAAATGAGGACCGGAAAGTGAAAGTGAGCTCCCCTTTGAGGAGCTAGGAAGCAATAGGAGGGACTTAAGTACACAGCTGGGAAAGGGGAAAAAAGAAAAACAAACAAGAAAATAACAGCCTAAGTTGTTTGATAATAACAACGAGCTTGTCTTCTGGATGGTTAACAACCTAAGT
>NDGN011349489.1:0-20591 GCA_002564285.1 Tympanoctomys barrerae | reverse complement strand
TCCCTGGCAAGCACAAGGGCCTGAGTTCAATCCCCGGTTCTGCCCAAAAAAAAAAAAAAAAAAGTATGGGAAGGGTTTATAAAGCCTTAAAATATATATAAATATTAAAACAAATATAACCGCCACTTCGCTCATTTTCACTTATCATAGGCGTGTCTGTAATGCAAGTGAGGGATGGCCGTATCAATATTATCTCTCACTATTCACAGTTCCCATTTGACCCCCATAACCTATTGCAGACATACAATAAACCAATCCTCTCACTCTACCTGCCTCAAACATTGTATGAATGATAGGTGTCACCGAACCATCTAATTACGTTTCCACACCTCCACTGCTTAATACCTCTTTTATTTATGTATAGGGACGGGGTACTGGGGATTGATCTCACTCAGGCCTCGGCACCGAGCTCCATCCCTGCCCCTTTCCGCTTTCTGCCATTGGGTCTGCTAAGTTGCTAGAGCTCGCCAACCTCCTGCCTCAGCTTCTTAGAGTGCCGGGATTCATTATAGGCTTGGCTACCACACCTGGCTCCCTCGCTTTTGAATCCTTCAAGTCCACAAACTTTATGTAATCAGAACTTGGAGGGAGGAAAGTCTTAAGACAACATGGCAGTGGTAGGTTTATATTTTCTATTGTGATAAAACGTCTGTCGTTTTCACACTGCTGCAAAACAAAGAATATGCTGTCTCTTTTTTCTTTTGCAACTTCAAGCATTTTTTCTTCTTTATAGTCCTCTCATGTCTCTAACACACAGGCAGGTTTCTCCTCCTCTGGGAAGGTGAGGGTTGGGCAACTGCAGAATGCAGAACGGCCTGGCTTTGCAGATATTTCCCACTTTCTAGAAAAGCTGAAGATGCCCAGAGCAGGCATCTTCGAGGCCCTCAGCGGGCTGTCTGGAAAAGCAAATACACACTAAGCAAATCTGAAAAGGCTCCAGAATCCTACCAGGTCCCTCACTTTCTTTACATGAGACATGAAAAACAAAGAATTTCTTTATGATCTACTGTATCAGGAGTGAGATCAACAAAAATCTATCGGCTGCGACTTAAAGAGATCGTATCACTTGTAACAAAAATACAAACCAGGGAGTAAGGGCACCCCAAGAGGAGGGCAGGAGAGGGGACAATGGCTCTGCTTAGTCCCCAAGACTGGCTTTCACTCAGACCTGGATGACACAGATATAATCAGTCTCACTGCTTAAGCATTTGACTTCCCAAGTGAGTATGAAAACAGAATGAAATTGGATGAATGAGCACAATATTCATGAGAAACGCCTACGACATAAGTGCTTGAAGATAACAGGGGCTGTTTTCCATTTAAATAAAATAATGTAGGCTTGAACGAGAATTAAATGTACAATGGACAGCACACGGAAGGTAAAATGCTGAGATCAGAAATGTTCTGTGAGACCAACTCAGGAAATACAATAGAAGTCAATAGATAATATGATTTGATATGAAAATAAAATTACAGCCAACTAATGGATTTTTAAAGTTCACACTGTAAATGGGCATTATTGTATTTTCTAAAAATAAGGAGTGTGCCCCTATAATTGAAGCCTTTTCTGTTATACATCCCCTCCAATTTTTTTTCGACAAAATGTATATTTGGAGGTACTATTGTTAGAAAAACCTTGTCATTCAATCCCATATCTATTTTACCACATTAATTTAGCACACTATTCTACAAATCTAGCACAATGAAGCTTCACATTGATTTTTTAAATTTAATACTCTTAAAAAAATTACTCTAAGCACAGAGTTACAGTGTAAGTACAATCCTTTAAATGTCCAATGCCTTATCCTTTTAAATTAAACTTATACAAATAAGTGTATTGAATATGAGGGCTATTCAAAAAACTGCTTCTAGTTTCCTTCAGAAATGTTGCTTACAAATAAATATAAGTGTAATAACAACGCAACTAGTCTAAATCCTTTGATTCTTTCTTTATGCTTGACTGAATTAAAACATGCAATGACACTATGATCTAACAATTAAACTCTTTTCATGCAATTCAGAGTGATTTTATCATGGCTTTGCAGTTCTTCTGCCAACCATTAAATGCACAACACTTTGAATAACTAGAATGAAAGACGTCTTATAAATTTAAAAATTATGGGATCCTATCCAAGCAATGAATAAGCTGTTCTTGGCTGTGTGCAAATTCAGCATTTTGAGTGCAGGAATTAACACTGTTCTGCTAACAAGCTTAACAATTTGAGGATTTACTGAACTTTTAATTGTCTACAAGAATGAGTTCCCCAAATACCTCCCTTTTCTTCCCTACTGTCCACTCGTGGAGTTTGCTAATCATCCATTTACCAGCCTTAATCTTTCTGTCACAGATATTTACCTGGCACACAGTGGATTATAAGCATGCTAGAGGTTCTAGGTTCAATCCCCAGCATTAAAAAAGGGGTAAGGGGACAGATGATGGAGTTCACAGCAATATGCAATGACCACTCTGTACAAGGTCTACACCCTTAGGACTATGACTTTGTAGGCATCAAACGAATTCTAAAGACAAAGCACATAAATAGGGTTGTAGGCAGGATAAAATAAAACCTTTTGCTGAGTCAACATTAAAAATCAACCACTTCATTAAGAACTTCAATACTGAAAAGGCTAAAACCTTTGGAGAATCCATTAATGTAATTTTTTGTGGCTCATTAAATTGCTCCAAAGAAATAAAGAGAAACATAAATAGATGCAAATGCCTGGGAATTCTTTTTCTATTTAAAAAAAAAAAAAAAGTGAGGCAAAAGAAACTTGCTTGAAATATTTTGCAAACTTAAGAAAAAGTCATCCAAAAAAATAAATCCCTTCATCATCAAAATCCTTCCATGCGTTCCTAGCTTCACACGTGAAGGCACATTAAAATAAAACAACAACAAAAAAAGACATCATTATTTTTAGAGCAAAAAATGGAAGGCGCGGTGGGGAACAAAGACCCCTTTAATTAATTTCCGTCCATTGAGAGCCTAAGCATGGCTGATGCGCCACACACAAAACAAACATAGGTTGCTGAGATTTCTTTGGATCCACCACCGACAACAACAATAAAAAACTATAATGGCTTTAGCTCCCAAGTTAGAATTCCCATGCTCTAAAAACTGATCAGCCAGGAACCATAAATCAGTTTGATGAATCACGAAAACTGTTCCTCACCCTTGGTGAAAGAAGACGCCAGTGGTTTTCTGTAGGCTGATTTTTGTACCAGTGCCTGTACCAATAAAACTATCACATAAGATCCACATGTATATGACATCTACAACAATCCATCTTTGTAAACTTCCATATGATTGTATCAGTGATTTACAGGGCATTATTCTAGTATTGTAGCTTTTTTTGTTTGCATGCTGACAACGGAATCCAAGATATCATGCACGCTTTGGCGAGTGCTCTATTGTGGAGCTACAACTCCCAACTTCTAGTAGAGTCATGCTTACATGCCCCACTAGGATGTATCAAAATCATAGAAGTTGAGGTCACCCATAGGAAAATGATGTCTATGTAACCATCAGACTCTGAGAAGAGTTAGAAAGCCGGTGGGAGTGGAGTTTGGACCCAAAGTGTAGAATCAGTAGGCAACTTGGCAATACCTACATAAAAACATGCATATCCTTTGATGAGAATGCCCCAAGTAGGAGGGAGGGGACATGCTAAATACTAAAGCAGTATTGATTGGACTTTCCTGAAGGGCTACAGACGAGGCACCCAACCTACATTTCTCTCTCCTCTTTCCCATCTAGTCCCCAAGCCCACAGGCCCGACCCTGACAAAGGCTTAGGAGTCCTCCTGCTGGCTGATTTAGTCTGGATTTGGCCTTAATGCACTGTGCTTAGCTGGGCAGATGCTCCAAAGCTAGGTGAGTGCCATTTCAAAACAACTAAGTGTAAAGCACTGTGGCACCCAAGGCATTTGGACACAGAGAATACTGAGTCAAAGCACAAGGCCCTGAGGTCGGCTCTTGAAATGTGTGGAAACCACACGAGACAAGAAAGTGGAAAGGCACCTGCTTTGGGAAGTACGCTTCACTTTTCTTACACCAAAAATGATTTGGATATTGAAAACCAGTGGAACCGATAAACTCAGATACTCTATGCTTTAAGAACTGCACAGGGCTGCAGAGACAGCTCGGCAGCATTAGCACTTGCCTGGCAAGCCCAAGGTCTGAGTTCGATATCCAGTACCACATGCCGTGCTGGCACCAGGAACCCGGGGTGCAACATGCCAGCCCAGAACTGGGTGTGGTGGTGCACGCCTGTAATCCCAGAACTGGGGAGGCTGAGACAGAAGGATCACTATGAGTCTGAGATGCATAGCAAGAGCCTGAACCAAAAAAATAAAAAATAAAAAAACTATAGGGTACAAAGTCAGCACAGAGAACTCCCATATGCCCCTCATTCAGTCTCTGATGATGTTAACTACCTATACTACATGGGGACATCTGTCATAACTAAGGAACCAACACAGGCATAAGACTTTGAACTAAATGACACAATTTATTCCTATTTTGCTATTGTTCCCCTAATGTCCTTTTCTATCCAGGATGCCATCTAAGACCATGTTAGTCAGCACGTCTCCTTAGGCGTCCTCTGGTCTATGACTGGTTCCCAGACTTCCCTTGTTGGTGATGAGGTTGACAGCTTTGAGGAGCGCTCTTCAGGTATGTAATTTGGACACTGTTTCCCCTGGAGGACAAAACTAAGGTCTGACATTTCACCTATGCATTAAGCTACAGTTCAAGCTTGGGAGAGGATGACTTGTGTCATGATTTGGTTCTTAAATGTCCCCCAAGGAACCATCTATGATGGCGAACCTTTCCTAGATTTCAATGACAGCAAATAGCCCACAGAGGCATGCGTGCCACAGGTTCACCACCACTGTGTCAAGAGGGTTGGTTAGCAGCCTAGGGCACTACTGGGAGGTGGTGGAAGCTTTAGAAGGAGGGGCCTGTGGAAGACAGGTCAGTGGGGGACATCCCCGAAAGGGATATTGAGCACCCGGGTTCCACTGGTCTTGGCTTTCGCCATCCCCACCACCCACTTCTGATGTGATACAGTCTATTGCCACAGGCCCAAAATGATAGGACCAGGTGACCACAGACTGAAACGACTGGCCAAAACAAACATCTCCTCCTCATGAGCTAATTTATCTGAAGTCTTGGTCCAGGTGACAGGAAACTGAGCAACAGCCACAGATGTGATGAGCCGAGGCTGTGACATAGTGTGAAAGCCTTCGGCTGTAAATTCCCCATCCCCAGCGATGTTAGCTTTCATAGGTAGCTTTGGGAGATGGTGTCTGCCAGAACTTTCTACCACAAACTCACTTTCCCATTCCTTCCTGTTGTGGTTTGTATCTGGATATCCCCCAAAGCCTCATGCAGTCATGGGATGGCATCTAGACTTCGTGATTAGTTCACGATCCAGTGCTCGGGTTATGGGTGTGAGTGCTACACCAAGCCTGGGGCTCACAGCACGCATAAGAGAGGGGAACGGGCTTGCTATTTCACTCCCCTCTTTTGCCCTCGATACTTTTTCTGTTTTCACCACCATGAATTGCTGCCCTCTGCCATGTGCCACTCTGCCTTGGAGCCAGCTGAGTATGGACTAAAACCTCCTCAAACCGTGAACTAAATAAACCTTTCCTTCCTTCATTCTGGGTGTCAGGTATTTTGTCTCAGCAACCAGAGAAAAGCAACTAAGACACTTCCCATATTCCACGCTTAGCAAGCAGGTCCTTAGTGCAGCCCCTCAGAGGGTAGAGAGGCAGGTTCAACCCTACATGGAGAAACAGACACACAAATTACTTGGAATTCCTCTCTCGGGGAAATTTATTTCTTCTCTCATTCTTCTTCATTTATTCACACTAGTGTGGGCTCATACTGATACTCTGGATTACAATGCAATAAGTGTTTACTTCATTGCTCCAACTTGCCCTAGCTTGGCTCATGGGAACCATTTCAGATTGGTTCCCTTGCCCCAACACATACCAGCATTCTGTGTTTCGAACATTTTTTTTTCTGCTTTTCCATATTTTTTACCACAAAAATGTCTCACTTGAAAGGCGGTGGGAGAATAAGTGTTGAATTACACTCCCCTAAGATCTGAACGTCAAAGTCCTATCTGCCCATATCTCACCACCGACCTTACGTGAGAACTGCGTCACTAGAGAAGTTGAAGTGAGGTCATGCTAGAATAAAGTAGGTTACTCATCCGATATGACCCATGTCCTTCTGGAAGGACAAGTTCAGAGGCAGACAGCTCAGAGGGCAAACACCAGAATGCAGAGGTAGAGGTGGTGCCTCTGCAAAGCCAAAGCCCAACGACTGTGGCCAGCACCAGAAGCCAATGGAGAGGCAGGACGGATCTTCACAACTATGTCAGAAGACACCAGCTCTGCTGACACATCCATCTGGGACTTCCAGCCCCCAGAGCTGGGGGTAGTAAATTCCTGCTATTTGAGTCATTGATTTGTAAGACACTGTTACAACAGCACAAGGAAACCAACACAAGGGCTAACGTGATTGAGCAAGCTGCATTCCAGCTAAAAATAATGCACAGGTTTCATTGTACAAAAACCGGCAGGGGTAGAGGAACATCCTAACAAACACCTGAAGGGGCATGCTGAAAGACAGGGACACAATCAGCCCACCTCCATACGCAGTGCTCTGCTGGCTGTGCATGCAGTACAGGGTGGGGTTTTCAGGTGCTTTGTTCTGCCTGCAGCTCACAGCCCCCTGCAGCTCAGTTCAGGGCTACTTGCTGCCAAGCACACCTGCAAGCACCAGCCATAGCCTCCCACCTAGTATAATCACCACCTTCTTCACCACAGTAAGCACCAGCTCCACAGAAGCCAAGCATTTCCCTCCCACGGGCCCTTCCTAGCACCCCTACAAAGGCTGACGCATGATTCCCTGCATCGGCAATGGACCCAGCCAGACCGTGTCAACTCAGCATCTTTTGGGCCCCTGCTTAATGGCTTGCTTTGCTTCACTTTCATCATCCCAGAGTCAATCAACAAGTGGGCCAGTAGCTTAGAACTGAGCTGAACATCATATCATCGTAAGCCATAGAAATACCATATAATCGCCCATATAATCACATAGCTTTAGTAGAATAATTTCACACACTGGAGGATCCTGAAGCAAACGCTGGGCTTTTGGATGAAAGCGTGACAGTCTCCGGCAAAGAGAGGTGCGCTCAGGGTGCTAAGACAAGGAAAAGGCGACATGCGGTTGGACCGCCCCACCACACCCCAGCTGGTGACCTGGACACAGGTGAGATCTAAGCACCTGCCTAAGTTAGGTGGTAGAAACGCCCTCCTCCCCACCTCAGTCAAGTGGGAGAAAAAGAACTGCAGGTGACAGATAAGATCTGAAGTATTCGCTGGAAATTATTTTTACTATTAAAGCTCAGGTTCATCGACATTTTTATGCTATATTAAAAACTCAGAGGAAGTCATTAGGCTAAGGCCAGCTTCCAGCGCCTCATGCCTGAGTATGCAGTCTTCCTGCAAACTCCAGAGCTTTCCTATAATCCTTCAAATTATTAAATAATCACTCTGTTTCCCTTGGGGTCACATTTGGCAACAAAATAGTGGCCTAAATGAACCAATGATATGACCCAGTGAATAACACTTATGTTCTTAACTTGCTAGAAGCAGAGAGATGTGGAACACTTCCAAGGGACACACTAGAAAGGCAACTATACTCCATGAGGTTGGAGAATGTGGGGACAGAGCGACAACAGAACATGAGAATCTGGGAAATAGTTCAATAATCAGTGTCGTGTCCCCTCCCAACCCCACACATCAGCAGTTCTCTACTCCAGTCCTAGTTCTTTTCCATCTGGGGAGTGGCTACAGCCACAAAAAGAAAACTAAGCATATGGCTCTGTCCTTCTGGACATTTCTACAATGTCGGCTGGGCTGCACTGGAAAATCCCATTTTATCTCCTACAGCTATATGACCTCAAGCTGTCATTTCAAATAAAGTATGCTTCCAGTGATTTTTATGAACACAGACAAAAGCTGCTACAACCTTTTTTTTCAAACCTTGCAAACCAACTGTAGTTGCTATGCAGGGTTATTTGTTTCTAAGGCAACAGCGTATATCTTAGTACTAATGGCCTGTCCTTTTGCCAGGCAACAAACAGCCTTGTGATGCAACTGCACCTGTCTCGGCTACGCGTTACTATGGAGATGCTCTGGTTGCCATGACTACCATCACGCTAATCGCTAATCGCCTAGCAAAGGCAGACATACAGCAGTCTACTCAGAGAGCCCAGCTGTTCCTCCCCATCTCTAGCTGAAGACTGATTGTCTAAGGCCTGTGATGGAATGCTTCTCAACTGAGAAGCACAAGAACTTCATTAATGCGGTTTCAGACAATTGCTCTATGCTCCTGCTTGCAGCATAAACATCAGACTTGGAGGGGAAAAAAAAAATCTGCAAGAAGTGGACTACAGGAACTCCCGAAATCTCTGACACCACGCCATTCCCAATTAAGAGGAACTTGTGGGTCAAGGCTTATGTGTCTGAACTACGTAGTTCTCATAGAAACATTTCTGAGCACCTTTTCAAAATTTTTTGTTGTGTCAGGGATGTACCCACACTCAAGCACAATGTATAGATAAAATCCACTTTTAAATTGCTTCTGGGTTCTAGGGTTCTTTCTTGGCATCTGACATTAACGTGCTTATCTAAAAAGGGACAAGCTGCTTAACCTCCGACTATACATTTGCGACAACAGCACCCATGACCTCTGCCTCACAACAAATGGGTATGTGAGGAGGGAAAAAGTCTCCTCTGTTCTCTGCTGTTCTTGAAGAGGCAAACATGAAGTAACCACAACAAAACTATCACTCAGGAGCACCGTCTGCATGGAGACCGGGCGTGTCAACAACTCCATAAGCCTTCTCTCGACATCTGTGGAGACTGGCCAGGGTGGAGGAAGACGGAGTCACTTGTTTGACCCATTCCAATATCTTCTTCCCAACAAAACGTAACACGCAGGGATTTGAAAGCTGTCACTTTTTCTTTGTAAATGTTCCTACCCAGGAAGACATTCCTTTACTCACGGTCAAGCCTTCTGGAAACACCTCCCTTCAAAGCTGCAGAAGCGGTAAGGTTTGCAGGAAATCCAACAATGGAGATGCTTCCTAATACCACTTAATTTCTTTCTTATTTAGCCACAGTTATTTTTAAAATCTCATACAGTCTTTTAAATTGGTTTCAGGGCCTGTCTCTGCTAAAATAACAGTTTCAGTAGACACAAAAAAAAAAAAAAAAAAAAAGGCACAGGAATCTGGATGGCTTACCTTTGATATGCCTGAGGAGTGGGAGGGGGGTGGTACGGTGTCTTTTTCAAAGCCTGAATTAGATTTTGTCTGTACTCGGGGTCTATGCACCACAATGACCCTTTTCCAATGCTCTGTGAAGGAAATTAAAATATGAAAGTATTAATATAGAAATAGATGCACAGCATTGCCACAGTTGTTCTTAAAAGCTTCTCATTTATTTGTTGACTTAAACATTGTGCTGAAAATAGAACACCCTAAAATACCCTTCAATCTTCCTTGTATTAAATTTGATAGGCCAAATGAACATTGCTTGTTTAGATTATGTTGATACAATAATATAATCTTTCTGTCCAATCTATCCAAAAAAATGAGAATCTTTTAGTGTCCATTTTGGAGAATCCATGTTTTCTCTCCTAAAAAGCTTTAATGTTGCCAAATTGCAAATAATACAGAAAAAAGCAGGCCAACATGCCCGCGAAACCCCACCTCTGCTCTAAAAATTAGAGTTATGTTTTTAAACAACCTTATATTGGTACCACTTTACAAAAATGGAAAATAACCAACTTGTTTTATTCCAACTTGCTCACAAAAGAACAACATTCATGCTTGGAAAGGAATTCTGTAATTATCTTCCCCAGAAACAAAAGATCTCAGGCAACAATGGGAAACTTGAGCCAGGATCTGATATTTATTCTTGGGATCCCTCCATTCATGGTAACATGTTCCAGCCTATAAGAACGGACTCTTTAGAAGCCGAACTTTAAAATGCAAATTTTCTAGAACTGTTCCGTCCAGGGAAGCTCCTTCAGAGACTCACTTTCTTGGGCTGCTTGGAGGCAGCTAGTTTGATCAGCATATTCAAAAAAACAAAAACCAAACCCTAGCTGCCTCTGAAGCATTCAGCAATAGAACGACCTGCAGCCGCGGACTTTCAAGTGACCCAATGTACCCAAACCGCCTGATAAAGTCATTTGTAAATATTTACTGATTTGTAAAGAGAAGAAGTTAAATTGCCCAAACCCACGCCTATCCCGTGCTTCTCGCCACGCCCTTGCACAACCACTGCACAATAGGAAGACGCAGTTCTCTTGCAACATTTGGACTGCAAACCACACAACCATTTCATGCTCGAAACACGGGCCGGAGGTGGGGGAGGGGGAGTCCAGTAGATCCCAGAAAAGGAACTCTACCCTCAAGTTATTCCTGGAATTTTAAAGCATTTTTAAAATTGGTGTATTTTAGCTATCAGTCTAAGCACTTTCTTGCAAAGTTTTTCAAATAAATATTTAGAATATTATTTAAAATATTATCAACATCAGCACGCAGCAGCACACAGGTGGAATTAACTGTTTGGGGTGCACTGGGGACACAGGAATTGTATAAAGTGTCAGTGAGAGATTGGCATACGGAACATGCCAGCCACCCAGCCCGAGGCCTGACATGATACAGAGCTGCGTCAGGTGGACCCATCTACGCTGAACATCAATGTTCCAAGTGTAATCATCTGAATGTTTAAAGACCTGGATGATGTCAGCTTTGGAAAATTTAACATTCCTATGTGGCTTTTTTTTTTTTTTTTTTTNTTTTGGTACCAGGAATTGAACTCAGGACCTTGCGCTTGCCTGGCAGGCACTGTGCTGCTGAGCTATCTCCCTGGCCCATATGTGGCCTTTCTTTCTATATGTATATAGCCAAGTCCAGAATGGTTCATAGAATCCAGTGAGATCTCCCAAGTAAAAGAGGCAATCATTGCCCTGGTCCTTCCTTCTTTTCTTGTGGAAAAAGCTTTGCAACACACTTTCTAAAGAAAGTAAGACAGATAAGGAATGAAGAAATAGAGGAGGTCAGGAAAGACCAAGAACTACCAAATCTGACTAAGGGAAAACAAACCACCAAAGCCTGTCAGCTACTCCATCATCAGAAGGGGGTGGCCTGAGTCCCTTATCAAAGGCTCCCAGGAAGCCCTGTGCCAGGGGACAGCCTTTTCATCCTGGGCACACAAGCATGGTCTAAGCCACACGGAGGGCCATAGCCAATAGGCAAGCCTTTCTACAATGACATTACCTCAGTTCTCAGAAAGGTTTTTATCGTCATCAAGGTGACTTTCAGAGAATGTTAATTTAATCTTATACAAAAAAGACCCAAGCCAAAGCACTTAAAAGTGACTGGGCCTCACAGATAACTAACTAGAAGCCAGAAGTGTGGGTCTCCCTAATCCTGACCAAAGTACCTCAGTTACTATGCTATCCTGCCATTCAGAAGCTGTGCAGAATAAACCCATAGATTTGCCCAGAGTGATCAGGAAGTAACCTAGTAAGAACCGGTAGTTTAGAGCTGCACAGCCATCTTTTGGCTACAACTCGCGGTCCTGCAGCAAGTCTCAGCTCCCTCACTGGTAAAAGCCAAGTATGAGGCCCAACCTAGCAAAGTGGCCTTACCCACAGGAAAACTCAGTGAAAGGCAAGTGGTGTCGTAAAGATCTCCCCCTTGACAATAAAAATGAGAACAAACCTAACCGGACAATGTCTCATGAACGCCAATCTGAGGCATTTTCCTCCAACAGTGCCGGTGACGGATTTCCAGCACAAATGAGGAGATAATGGTGGCCTGCTCTCACAGGCGGTTGGGCGTGGCTTCACCATATCTTGATGAGCTTTCCACCATTATTTTCATCACTCTCTTAATCTGCCTTTTACGCATCCCACACCTCAGGCATGGGCTACTGTAACGTCTCTCTTGCTCTGAAAGGCAAGAGAGACTGACCATAGCAACTTGGCTACTAGAACTTTCCTTTTGCCCACATCTTCATATTGTGGTCACTGAGCTGAGGTTTAATCCCAAATTTAGTCAGAATGTGTGGCCAAATGTACTCTGACACTCCTTAACTGGAGAAATGTTCTCAAACTTTGGATAATGACACATGGTTCCCACCTTGACCCCTTCTGCCTTTTATAGTGAGAAATTTGCTTTTTTTTTTTTTTTTTTTAATAAACCAGACTCACATTTCAGAATACCTCATACTTATCATCGCTAGCATTCCAAAGAGAGAAAACAAACAAAATGCTTCTTGGGGACATATCCACGGGGATCCTGGCCAGGCCTCTGATCATCTTCCAGGGCCAAGAGTCAGGCTGAGCTGTCGGCACTCCACAGGCTGGGAGGGTACCTCCTTCTCAAGCTTTCTCCTTGGCGTTAAGAGACAGCTCCAAATAACACAAAGACTTACTTGAAAACTCTAAAATGGAAATGCATAGAGGATGAAGTACTCGGGTCTCTAAGGTCAGTAAAAGCGATACTCAATGGCCCTCACACAGAAGGGAGGGGCGTAATTTGATTGGAGTGCTGTAATAAATTTGAGGCAGAGCTCTGACAGAAATACCTACTTTCATCTAAGACAAGAATGTGTAGCCTTTCATCATTACTATCATTATTATTGTTTTCTTTTTTTCCCATAATTTTATTGATATTATTGTTAATATTATTATTTTTGTCTTTTTTTGGAGACAGGGTCTCACTACACTGTTCAGGCTGGCCTTGAACTTACTTTGTAGTTCAGGCTGGTCTCCAACTCACAATGATCCTCCTTGCCTCAGCCTCTGAGTGCTAGGATTACTGGCATGCGCCACCACATCCGGCCTAAGCCTTTCTTTTTAAATAGAAATAACTGAAGGCCATGCACCATTAAATGTTAAGGAATTCAAAATAATAGAGGAAAAAAATACTTCATAGATAAACAGAGATAGAGATATATTTTCCTTATGTGTGTGATTTTACACCTCCAGAGAAAAATAGGATGGGGAAAAAAATGAGTAAGAAGATAAGGATGAGGCCGAGTCTTATGTCTGTTTAATTAAAAGATACCTAAAGAATAACAGACAGCTCTGTTAATATTTTTTTTTTAAAAATCAATACACAACAGTAAAAACAAAACAAGCAGAGCCTATATTGTAGACAAAAGTGGTTAATGGAAAATGTTTTCTAAAATAACAACTAAATTAAATCAAACATCTAAAGATAAAATCTTCCCCTCTAGGCCTCTGAGGGGTTTCAACCCAGGGACCATCTCGACAGGCTTATTTGTCTGCCTAGAACTACACACCTGTACTATAGCATTTATTGGTCACTCTGACACTGACCTCCAAGTGTGGGTCCTTTGCTCAGTTGAGAATTCCTGAAGGAACGTTTCAGACTTTATAAACATTGTCATTGTTCTTCAAATTGGGAGCCTTGAAACACCATGAAGTTAATGTGATCATCACAATCAGTATTGTTTTAATGAATTGAGGAGAATCAAAAAAGAACAGACTAGAATAGAAACCTCCCTAGTGATGTACTGTGGAATGTGGATATGTATACAGGTGTAATTCAGATCGCAGGGTAACAAGCACTGCCCAGGAAGCTGGATTCCTATCACCCAGGAAAGGTTCCCAGGGTTCTTATCTTTGCAGCACTTATGGGAATCAGTCCTTCTGGTGGAAGGAGTGGACCGCATACTCAATGTGATGTTCAGAAGTTGCGCTTGGGGAAAACAAAGAGGTAGGACCCATATCCCAATGGAGCAGGGAACTGGGTATGTATTCTTGAATTGCAATTGCAATGATACCTCTCAATGTTTCTCCACTGCCTTTTCTGAGGGTGTCTCCAATGCCACCCACCTAATTCATTCATTCATTCATTCATTCATTCATTCATTCATCCATTCACCCATCCACCCATCAATCCATCCATCCATTCATATGGCACCATTACCTGCCATGTACCACAGAGGACAGGAGGACAAGGTAAGGAAGAAAAACAACACAAAAACACTCACTGCCCCCATGAAGTGTGGATTCTAGAGGGGAAACAGCACAGTGAGTAGGAAAAGGAAATACATAACAAAATCATGACAGACGGTACTACCTGCTGGGAAGGAAATAGAGACTGATGAGTTCAAAGAGAGGAAGCTGCTGCTGGGTGGACAATAAATGGGTCGGAAGTGGCAAGAGGTCCTGCAGAGATGTGCTTGGATCCACTAGAGCATCCTGGCCCAAGATGACGGTGGGGTGCTGGCTCGGGTGAGGGCAGTCTGAGGTAGGAAGGATGAGTTCAGATTGTAATGTGTACAACCTGGTGGGCCTGGCCACGATTAGAAGTAGCAAAGAAAGAAGAAAGAAAGCCAAAGGTTTATAGTCTCAGAAACTTACTGGGTGGAAAACTGGGAGACAGGAAAATCCATCCTGCTATTGAACAGACACCCTTTGAGACTGCCTGTCTGTTAAGGTCTCCTGATTAAGGCACTGGAAGGAGCTTACTGGATACAGCCACCTGTAGGGCCTCTGCTCTACCCTCATGACTCCCACATTTTCTAAAAAAGCTCAGCAGCATTAAAGGAAGATCAGAGGTAGTCTGGCTTTCGAGGTTCAATAGTAACTGCCTCCACTACAGCAAGGGTTGGTGAGATTATCTTTAAAGTGCCAGGGGGAAGATTTTCATCTCTGTAGGTCACCTGGTCTCTTGTGACAACTCACCTCAGCCATTACAACACAAAAGCAATCAGAGATGTAAACACATATACATGGCTGCACGCAATAAGTCTTTATTTACAAAAACAAAGTCCACAGGTCGCTGTCCTCCTCTGGCCCACAGTTCAATACTTGTACTTGGGGCTCGGACTTAAAGCTCTATGGCTCTGAGAACTAAGGAACCAGGCAAAGGATCTTTGGAGGCTAAGATAAGAGACTTGGGCCTGGCACTGTGCAACTGCAAAAAAAAGACCAGCGGGCGCTGCAAAGCAAGGACAAGATATACTCAGGGACACAGGGTGGCGTAAGGTTAGCCCCTCAGTAGTAAGAGCACTGGGCGTCAGCCTCTGCTCACCAGCGCTGCCCACAGCAAGCACTGAGTGTGTGCACAGTTTACTTTCCTTCCCTGGGTCTATTTCTTGCTCCATCAATCATGTGACAGAAAGCTCACCCCAAAGGCCCATCACCCCATGTGTTGAGAATGCACCATACAGGACCCATCACCACCGTTACCATGCAGGAGAGCCAGGACCTCACAGCCATGAAGCCAGTGAGAAGCACACTACTATGCTTTAAGGTCCTTAGCAAGGTCCTTAGCTGCTCTGAGTGCGGGTTTCCTCATCCGTAAAGCGCGAGTCATACAGTAATACCTGTTCCATGGGACTTTTTGTAAGGATTAAATGAGATGAATACTGTAGTAGGCACATAATAATTAACTCTCATTGTTAGGAAGGTAATGAAAATATTAAATACCCAGCTCCAAACCGTGCAGTCCCTGCCCTGATGAATCAGGCACTTGTTAAATTATGAAACGATGAGAATTTCATCTAAAAAAAAAAACAAACCCACTGCTACTTGTTTTCCATTGCATGACACTGTTTTCCTAGGTCCAAAGGAAGCATTCTGCATCTGATGCATTAGGGTGGAAGCGGAGTAGAAATGGAAGGATCGAAATAGAACAAAGCAAAGAACTGAAGTCAGGAGGGACGCGGGGCCTCGAGGAAGCCGCTGGCTCTGAGTCACAGCTTCTTCCCGTGTCTCAGTCCCCAGGAGGCCTCCTAACAGAGGTCTCTCCTTCCCATGGTTGAAAGGTCTTGTCCTCCAGGTTGCTCTCGGCAGGGAGAGGCAAGGCCTGAATTACAAGAAAAAGCTGGGTAGGCAGATAGGAGGAGGAACCAGCCTCAGAGGAGGGACAGGTCTCCTAGCTGGGATGGCTGTGCCTAAAGGCTCTTGTGCCTCCAGGCCTCCTGGGGCCGTGAGGACTGGAACTGATAAGACCCACTCGTTTGTCACATGACACTAAGAGGGGACCCCAGAGCCAGCATTCCCAGTGTGGTGACATTTCACACAGCAGACACAAATCTCCCCCAGATCTAGGAGTCAGGCTTGAGGTCTTCTGGGCTGGCCGGGTTCCCTCCTTCCTGGGCTCCCCAGTGCAGCCTCCAGTACCCCAACTGCTGGTTCCTGCTGAGCTCCTCATGGCCAAACTGGCCTTAAAGGAAAGACACAAAGAAGGAAGACAGAGGACTAAGGAAGGGCAATAGGAGGAGGATGGCTGGGAGCAGCAGGGACGCCACCCTCACACCCCGGGGTCTCCTCTTCCCGCAGAACTCATACTCAGTACCCACCACCCCCAGACCACAAGCCAGACTTCACAGGCCATGGAGCCACTCAAACAGCCTCGGCCATGAAGAAAGGATGTCTCCCGCATCTCCTCTAGAAGCAGTCACTTCACACCAGTGGGAAGAGCTGCAGGGCGAGGCTCTGGGCAGGGTGTTGAGACCCAGAGGCGGGGCCTGTGTTCTTAGATGCAGAAGCTCTAGGTGGTAGACAGAGACAGCCCCGAAGGACGATACATGGGCTGGAGGACAACAGGAACACAATGATGAGGCCTGAGAGACAGGAAGGTGCTGAAACTGCGCACGCGCGCGCACACACACACACACACACACACACACAAGCTCCACCAGCCCTCTGCACAAAGCCCCCTCCTTAGAGTTACGCTTTCTCTTTTTCAAGATGGGGAGAGCCAAATACCAACTCCTGCCCCTGACAGGGGGCCCCAGAGCACTGTCAATGCTTTCCTGGAAAATATTAGAGAAAAGATTCCTGCTCTGGGCTCCCTACGGGCTCAACCTGTCTAGTTCTTGTCTGTACTGTTATACTGCTGCGTACCTCTTGGATTTCAGTGTCTTCACTTGTTGCAGAGGTCTTCTGTTGGTTCTTTAAGACAGGGCTTCTCTATGCAGTTCAGATGGGCCTAGAATTCTGTAGACCTGGGGGCCGGGGAGATGGCTCAGTGGAATAGCGCTTCCCTGGCAAGCACAAGGGCCTGATTTCAATCCCTGATTCCACCAAAAATAATAATAATAATAATTCTGTAGACCAGGCCTGGAGGCATACAAACTCGGTGACATGGAGGAAGGGCACAGAGAAAGGCTGACTGAACACATGACCATGGCACCCCAGCACTGGCTTCCAAATGCCTGAGGAAGAACCACAACACAATGCTTAGTCAAGTGTGATGACACATGCCTATAATCCCAGCACTTGGGAGGCTGAGGCAGGAAGACTGCCATAAATTCGAGGCAGCCTAGGCTACATAGTGAGTTCAGGGGCAGCCTGTACTATACAGGAAGACCCTGTCTCAAAAAAACAACCAAACAGCTGGGATTATAGGAGCACGCCACCACGCCCAGTCTCAATCTCCATCTCGGTGTGTGCCCCGGGGGTGGGGCCAGTAAGGCAGGCACGGAGATCAAACCCCCCTACCCCCCACCCCTGGGCCCTGGGCCTGCTTGCAAGCGCTTTAATCCATTGAGCTATTTGGCCGGCCTCTAGAGACTTCTAAAGGCATTTAGATTCTATGTAAAATTCTACCTAACCTTATCCTAACCCTATACTTGCTAATCCCAGCAAGAAATTCTAGAGGAAGACAGGCAATAAGATCCCTGAAGGAGGGCATACGCTGGCTCGGGGCCATAGGACAGCAGAGGAGAATTACAGCACCTTAGAGGAAGTACTCTGCAATCCTAACCCCAATCCTAAAACTATCTTTTATACTCTAAAGACATCAGAAGAAACTTAAAAATTTAAAAGTATTAAGATGATCATCTAAGGAGCCTGCCAGGTACAGGAGAGAGGAAATCAAAAGAAAGAAAAAGCAAAACTGATTGCAACTCATTTTTGCTAACTACTTCACAGTTCATTCCTGTTATAGAAAATTACTCCAGAAATGAAAGTTTTTAAAAAATTCTCTAACAAGTTTCCAGTATTTGAAGTATCTAAACTCTAATTGTGAAATTTTTTTCCCCAAAAGCAGAAAGGATGGACCAGAGAGATTATAATCTCTAGCTGGAGAGGCCCTGGGCCAGGGAGCAGCAGCCCGCTCCAACTCTGGGCGGGGCCCCAGAGGCCGGGAGGACCAGCCTCCTACCCGCATCAGGGCCCACCCGCATCAGGGCTGGGCACCTAAACCTTGGGAACCCCAGCCAGGGAACATTCCAGACTCACTCCTGGTGAGTCCCCTAAATATCAGGTACACAAATCGGCTCCACTCTGCTGTAATCTTGCTGTTACTTTCCAGGTATGTCCTAAAAGCTGCCAATCTGGAAGTCACAATGACCTGGTCACTCGTGTGATACTCAAATATAGACACGGGGGACAAGGTGAGCACCCCTCACTCTTTCAGGGCCCAGACATCCGGGAAGGCGCTCTGCTGACACAGGCACTTGAGGCATGGAAAGTGCTGTGTTAAGCACAGAGAACGAGGCTTGGAAATGCTTCAGTCAGGTAGAGAAGTGTGTGTGTGTGTGTGTGTGTGCGCGCGCGTGCACTTTAATCTATGCAGGAAGAATCAATAATCTTCTTGCATTAACACCTAAGTTAAACCAAAATAATCCCAAGATTTGGCTAAAACCAAATTAATCCCTGGGTGAATTACTGTGGGGGAGCGGCGAGGGGCAAGAATCCCACAAGGACCGGCTGATCAGAAAGGATGCGGGCTCTGGCCCTGCAGGGACCTCTGCCCCTCTAGCCCACAGTCCAGCTGTTTCTTCCGCCTGCTCCAATAGCCATCAATGTCACTCCCACAGGGCCAGGCCCAGCAAGCGCATCTCACCAAAGCCAGCAAGTGAGAATGTGTTCGTGTGGGTTGGAAAGAGTTACTTCTGAACTCTGTTCTTTCCTGACTGCCAAGAATGGTACAGAGCTTGTGGGCTAACAACAATCAATAATAAAATGATCCCAGAAACAGCCAAAACATATTTACTCATAAATACTGTCAAAGGATATCCTGGCAAGTTCTAATGAAGAAGAGGGAAAACACACACACACACACACACACACACACACAAAAACACACGTGTGCATGCCCACATGCATACACACATGCGCACAGCCGTAGTCCTTGTCTAGGCAGGTACTTACTGAGCTATCTCACTGGCCTGCTTTTTGAGACACGGTCTCACTATGCAGCTGAGGCTGGCCTTGAGCTCATTTTGGATCCCAGGCTGGTCTCAAATTCACAAGGATCTTCCCGCCCAAGCCTCCTGAGTGCTGGGATTCCAGGTGCGCACCACCATTCCAGCTAACCTATTGTTTCTTTTTCTTACTTTATTTCATTCACACATGTCCCAGAAACGTGTCAAATACTACTTATAACAGTATGAACGTGTCTGTAATTTCTGAATTTTTGATGTTGCACTGTTCGGAATCTTTCTTGCTGAAAATTTAGCTAACGGTGGTGTCTATTAATAGTTCGGAAAGCTCTGTACTGGGTGGGGAGAGAATCCCAATGTTCACAAAGTACAAAACACATGGGACGTACAAGCTCCCCAGCTTATACACGTCTAACACCAGCCTGGCTATAGCAATTTCAAAAAACCAAACAAGGACCCTGATGAGTTCAATCCTTCTTCTCTGGATAGATAAATTCATCATGGCCACGTACCTGCTAAGAACTTCACTATAAAAACGAGAGCACCACATTATGAAAGACTCTGTCATTTGTCGAGCAACAGAAACACGCAATAGTGTGCTGAAGCTGTCCGGACCATGGATACTGTCCTCCTCTTTTCAATACCAGTTCTTTGCATACACTCACAATCTTAAAATTGTGTGAGCAAATTTCAAGGAGACTAAGTGGTAGAATCAAAGATGCATCCTAACCTGCCCTTTCCAAGCCTTTTTTCAAAAAGTTTAAAAGGCAAGATGACTTGAAGCTAGTAAATATAACAGGAAGAAAAATTCACTGTTGGCTATTCTTGTATAAATGAAAACTTTGTTAATTTAAAAGTTCCAGTAGAAGACTTTAGGGGAGGGAGGAGCAGGGAGCCAGCGCTGGCTCTGGGCTGAAACGACAGTTTTCCCTGTGCCACCACCTCTTACAGGTGATCCTACCCCTGCAATGATGATAATAGTGGTAATAACGCTGTACAGTGGGTAATGGAGGCGCACTGGGCCTGACTTACGCAAACACCCTTGCTTAGGTTACCGCCGGCCACCTAGCACCACTTTATCTTCTGGTTGTCCAGTTACTCATCTATTTTTAAATGTTCCAATATGATCTTATCTAATTGGCACATATAATTCGATCACTTTATTTCCATAACTAAAAGTTGCTAAAGTACCTACCCAGGTAAAGGTTATACAGGGTAGGTACAAGGCAGAAGACCACCAGTGAGTCTTTTGCTTTTTTTTTTTTTAAAAAAGGGGAGGCAGGGAGATGGCTCAGTGGAATAAGCACTTCCCTGGCAAGCGTAAGGGCCTGAGTTCAATC
>NDGN011349448.1:1246-14344 GCA_002564285.1 Tympanoctomys barrerae | reverse complement strand
TTTTTTTTTTTTTGGTGAAACCAGGAATTGAACTAAGGCCCTTGTGCTTGCCCGAGAAGTGCTTATTCCACTGAGCCATCTCTCCTTTTGTTTTTAGACTGAATCATATATTTTGGGAGAAAGGGTATGTGCTTTGGATAGACTTTACTCTCTCTCATCATGATTTTGTAAGTGTTAGCAGGTATGTTAGAAAACCTGTGTTCACTAATTAACTGTCAGTCACAAAAAGGCAGTAAATCTTAGATCATTTTCAAAAATGGGGGAAATTAAAATATGGCCCATCTTATGGAAATTTTTCAGAGAGTGAATTGAAATAATAGGAAAGTACTTTATAAAAGTACTTTATGTTGGTAAAAACAGATTATCATTCATTCAACAAATATTTGTCAAGGGAGAGAGACCAGTGTTTATTTTTTTCCTTTGTTTTTTTGGGTTTTTTTTGAGATCTTGAACTCATTATGTAGCTCAGGCTAGCCTCCAACTCTTGCCTCAGCCTACCCTACTGAGTACTGGGATTATAGATATGCACCACCACATTGTCCACCTGGGTGATGGTAGCCTAGGAGGTGGGGACTACATGGAAAAGGTTAGACATCTCTGACTTCCATAAGCCAAGGCCCATGAGAGGAAGAGAGGCCACCATGACGTTGTGCAGAATGGACACCATCCCAACAACAGGGGCATAGCCTCCAGCCACAGATAGCAGCAGGAGCACAGGAGGAAGCATGTTATGTTGTTAGATTTTGGTGCTTCTGCAAGAGCTGGAGATTAGGGTCTTGTTCTTGCCTGTTTTTGTCACAGCACCTTTATCCCAGCAGATATTTGATGTCTGAATATTGATGGATGGGTACTTTTCCTACCATAGGTGTTTTTGGATTCCCTCGATGCCCAGGAGAGACCTCTCACATCTGTGACTTCATCCGAAAAACACTGAATACTGCAGCTTACTCCAAAGTTGTTCAGGAACGGTGTGTATGTTAGCTGCAAGGACCCAGACCGCCACTGTGTGAAAACACCATGCTCAGGTTCATGCTAACAGTTATTCTAGGAGTAACAACTGCTAGTGATATTCAGATGACATCTTTTATCTCAACTTCTCTCCTATTCTTTGCCCTGGTGCGTTTATACCCTTTAAATTCTTTTTGTGCTACTTTATTAACCATTTAAAGAAGAAGTGAAGATAAACACAATCAATCTACCACTTTTACTTTTAGTCAGTGTTTGGGTGTTGATTCTCAGCCATATTGGTTGTTCATTAATCATCATTAACATGGTTCTGGTTACCAAGTGTTGTGTCTTTATGTCCACAAAACAAAGAAATCCAAAGAAAGAGAATAGGTTTTTCTGAGGCATATAGGTAAGAAATAGAACAGAACACAATAAAAGTATAGAGTACTTTTAGGTTTCAGTACTTTAAAATTGAGCAGATAAGGCAGATACAACTATAAATATGTCATATAAATATGAAAGAAAAGAAAGTATGACAATTGTTCTAGCAAAACAGAGGAACTTAAAGCCTTCTCATCAGTAGAGGGCAGCACTGCAAGAAGAAAAGAAAGCAGATTCACCTTCCCCAGCACCAGGAAGGCTCAGGAGCTGCTAAGATGCTTTGGAAGGTGGAATAGTGGAACTGAGAGCAGGACTTCGATTAGACTCCTCAGTTACTTGTGTGTGTATACAAATGATTACTTTTCCTCCACCTGCAAAGAAAAGCAAAACTGATTTTCTAGAGCAATTTACTTACAGAAACCCACACTTAGTGAAAACAAGGAAGGGTGGTGACTTGCTGTCCTGAAAACCCATGCCCTGAAATCCTATTTGTTCAGCTTGTAGAGTGATAGCAGACAGGATTACTCCTGGAAGGCTGAGTTCAGAGGACTCCTGTGTGGAAAAGCTAACTGCAGAAAGACTTTGAGATGAGTCTGGAATCCTCCTTCCTGATCAGTATGTACAGAAGCCATTAGTACATACATTCTGTTCTAATCACTGCTGTCCATTGTATGAAGAGTGTCTAGTCAGCCTTGTGCTAGGTTTAAATATGAGTATTGAATCACAGAACCCCAGACACTTGAGGAGAGCTTCAATATGAGAGAGAAGCTAAAATGAGCAACAAGTAAAAAGGAACTTAGAAGACTGGGGAGATAGCTCAATGGACTAAGCACCTGCCTGGCCATCCCTGGTATTGCGTGCCATGCCAGCTACATAGTGACCCTGTGCCAAGTAAATAAAAGACTCAAAAAAAAATTGGGAAAAATGGATGACAATTGAAGCAGGGGAAAAAAAAAAAAAACTGGAAAAAGTCTGTATATTTGGCCCTCCACATCTTCAGGTTCTACTTCCATGGATTCATGCAATCTCTAGTAAAAGTATTATTTTTAATATGTCTGCAGTGAACCTGTATAAACTAGCTAGAAAGCAAAGTACAGACCTTTGTAATTTGAGGGGAGATAATTTCCAACCTACTATTGTGTATGTTTCCCCAAGAAGCCTTCAAGTGTAAAGAAAATAAAATTACTACATTTTTCAGACATGCAAGAAGATGAAAAAATGACCTGTACCCTTTCCGGGGTTCTTTTTGAGAGCCTCAATTCTACCACCATCTTGCTGTGTGGAACTGGGCATCTTTGAATCTTATTTTCTTCAACCTTAGCAATTGGTATACTTTGCTGTGGACGTGTTGTGAGAATTAAAATAAATGAGTATAAAGAATTTAGTGTAGTGCTCGATTCATACTAAGTGGATTTTTGTTATCACTGGGGTAGCATGCTCAAAATATTTATTTAACTTCAGATTTTGGTTCTTTATTAGTATTGTTTTCCTTTTTAGTTGTACTTGTAAAGTAGTTAATTTCATTAAATATTGAGTTATTGCTATTTTCAGGCTCTATTGTAGGTCTTGTGGATATAATGAGGAAGACAGTCACATGCTTGTGGAGAGAGGGATAAATGGCCACCATAGAGTATCTCTAGTGCTGGAACAGGAATAACAGACAGCAGTGATCGGGAAGTAATGGAGAACCTGCTGGGGACATGATGGTCTTTGAAGAGACCTTGAATCTGGGATGTGAAGGAAGAGATAAAAGGAGCAGAGGAGGCAGATTAGGAGTTGGCCTCGAGGCCCTGAGGCTGGGACAAGTTTGGCTTATTCTAGACCAAGGGAACAGAGATGGTGATGGGTGGCAGAATTGGATAGGAAAGCAAGAGCTATACTGTGTGAGGATTTGTAGACCTGGTAAGGAGTGAGATTCTATTCCAGGCAGCCTGGAAAGCTGTTGGGAGGCTTCAGGCAGAAAGATGGTATGGGCTAATCAGTGGTTTTGCAGTGGTCTGGGTGGTTTGGCCAGTAGGGTAGAGACAGTGAGGCTAGCCTGGACTACATATGGAGTTCAAGGCCAGCTTGAAGTACAACAGTGAGACCCTCTGTGCCTCCCCAATGCCAAAACTGCATTTGATCAGGGTATAGTGGCACACACCTATAATCACAGTGCTCAGGAAGCTGAGGCAGGAGGATTGCTGTAATTTCTGCTATTATTTTTTAGATTTAGTAAGTAAAGAGTTGTTGTAGAAAATACTGATGTTAGCCTGAGTTCAGATCCAGGTAAAAGAAAGAAAAAGAAGAAAGGAAGGAAGAAAGATTGATTCTAAACACTCAGTATACATTTGATGTTTTACATATGATGCTTCATTTTCCGACTAAGTATACATCATATAATAGGAAGCTCCTGACAAAATAGGAAGGCAAGGAACATGCAAAGTATGGCCTGCCAAACAGGAAAAGAAAGCTAAGCACACATGCCCAGTGCGATACTTGTGTACACAGTATGCTATTGTCTTGTGTGAAAATTGCCTTAAAGGTGTGATAATTGAAGCAATGGTTATCTCTGTAGTAGTTTTGTTTTCATTGTAGTTCACATAGGAATTTATTTCTACTGTTATTTTTAGATCTGTTTTTGTTGTTGTTATCAAGAATCAAACTTAGGGCCTTGTGCTTACTAGGCAAGCTCTGTGCCACTGAGCTATATCTCTAGCTCAATTTTTAGATCTTATAAGCAGGTAAACAGTTGATGTTGAAATATTAATGTTTATTCTATACATTCATTATGTATTAAAAATTTAATATTTGACTGATACTTTATTTCCTTATTAAGCACACATTACTTAACACAATAAAACTCAAAATCAAATAATTCATCAATAGAAACACTGCTAAAAAAATGGACATTATATATCCTCCATATTACCCCCTTAAACAAAATTTGGCATTAAGACTTGCCTTGTTAGATGTGTTGTACTTGCCTCCTGCCTGTCTGTGGTGTGTTTTGTTTATGGTGCTTTTGGGTATAGCAGGGTTTTTGTTTTGTTTCCTTGCTGTTGGAGTTGGAGCCCAGAGCACTGCATACGCTAATCACATACTCTACCACTGAACTACACCCTCAGCCCCAGGTTAGTTTTTAATGGCCTTTTTGAGATGTAATTCAAATATTTATAGTTCATCCATTTAAAATATATAATTTATTGTTTTTTGGTATATTTCATTATTAATTTTTTTAAGTTAAGGTAAGAGATATCATAAGACTTGCCCTTTTTATTGTTTTATTGCACTGTATAGTTCAGGCTGGCTTTGAACTAATAGTGTTCTTCCTGTCTCAGCCTCTGAAATGCTGGTATTACAGGCATGTGCCACTGGGCCTGGCAGTTTTTCAGTCTATATCATTGATACATAGAGGTATTTTCCTATCCTGTCTCTTCCTCTTAATTTTTTTCTTCCCCTTTTTTTCTAATTTTAAAAAGTTTTGTTTCTCATTCTTATGTTTTTTATTTACTTGGATGTTCTGTGCTTCAGTCTGTTTCTATGCAGTTGATTTATTTGTCTATCACTGCTCCATTATTTTACTTACTGTAGTAACTTTCAGCTAACTCTTCAAGTGGTAGAGCACTAAGTTCAATCCCCAGCACTTCCAGAAAGAAAAAACTCTTGGGGTTTCAGGAGTTAGACTTCCTTAGAGTGTTTCAGTGTTACTTCCACACATCTTGTGCACTTTTGCTCTCTTTGGGCCATTGGGCAGCAAGTTCCCTGTACACTGTGCCCTCTACTGGTAGCTGGCATATCTTAATTTTTACAAGCTCAGAGAGAGGCAAAATATTTTTTGATCCCAATCGAGTTCTGTGGGACACATGACAGTGCAGCGTAGCTAAGCTGCCCAGATCCCCTTCTGGCGCTGTGTGTCTGTGCAATATGACCTTGGATAGCTCCGTAATCATAGTGAGTGAGACTGTCTTGTTTGCAGACATTAGGATGGTAATAGACTGGCTCATGGAGTCATGCAGGATTAAATAGGTTTATTATAGATAAAGTGCTTAGAGTAGGCCTGGTAAGTGGAAAGTCCTTTAGAAGTGACATTGTTCTCTCTAAACCACATGGCTTAGAGCAGGCTCAGGTGGCAAAGACTTGTCTCAGTGGCTGTAGTCTATGGTTGGGTAGCTATCCTTTCTCCTGCTTCAGTGTCACACATTGCCAAGTGTGTAGACTCTGGTTGAGGCCTCTTGCTTACCTTCACTGCAGCTGTGTAGCTCAAGGAGTGTCGCTGAGCCTCTCCAAAGCTGCCCTTCAGGGGGAGCCAGTGGGAGCACAAACTGCTTCTGCTCTGTGTGCTTCCCAGCACCTGCTCCTGAGCACTTCCAACCTCTGATCCTCCACCCCTTGGCCATCTCACGAGTACCAAGTTTCTTCCCAAACAAAATAGCTCTCCTGCTTCCTTCCTCCCCTTAGCTTTTGTTTCTCACTTCACTCTTTCCTTCTCAGCTATTAGGCCTCTCTACTGTAGTTCTGGGTCCTGGATCCTGACCTAATAATCACTTCCTTGTTTGCTTGAGTGGTGATGGGCCACCTCTGAAGGTGCGTGCGCTCACTCAGTGCTCCTGACTTCCCAACATCTGGTAATGTTTCCCCACCAGCCCTGCTGTGTGTGGGGATCATACCCAGGGCTTCCAGTGCCTTGTGAAGTATTTATGGATAGAAGTCTTTCTTCCTTTTATTTTTTGTTTAAAAAGACATGAGAAGAATTTATTAGAGATAGATGTAGGATCTACTCAAGAGCAGGTACTTAGAGAAATGAGGCATAGTACAGTTGGGAACCGAGTCAGGACTGCCCAAGGGAGCAGCTCAGCTGTTCTCTGTCATGTCCAGAACAGATGTCCTTGTTTCTGGAGCATGGCTATAGTAACAACAGATTAGGGAGGCAGGAAAAGAAGGTATACACAATATCTAGGTTTTATTCAAAAAATTTATCCTACACATCTTTGTAATGAGGGAACTATAGTACACACACACACACACACACACACAATTCATAGGCTTTGAGAAGTTTGGAGATTTTGCTTGGCAAGTACAGATCACATCAAGGAAAACATAGACCATGTACCACTCTCACATTTGCTGTTCTCTCTCTCTCCCTGGTAAATAATAACAGAGGAAAAAATAAAAGGATTGAGTTTTCTGACAGATGAAAACCTGAATGGGAAAGCTTATGAGGGGATTATTGTTTCCTCGAAGAGCGGAGGAAAAAGAAAGCAACCAACAGACACCTTCTTGGTCTGAGTCCATAGGCCTCACCAAGTCCTATGGACAGTATCAGCAAACACCTGATCACCAGTCACTTGAAACTGCCTGGCTAAGAACAGGACCTCAGCCACTCTAAAGGAAACCTGCATCAGTTGGAATGAGCTCATGCCCTGTGTTACTGTAGAGCATGAAAGAGATCAAAAGAGTAGTTTAAAGAAACTCCCTCAAGCTAAATATGTGTAGGTCCCCACAGGTATATATGCTCTTGGAGATGGCTTTGTCCAGTGTGACCTGTAAGTTGTTATCTCCACTATGTCTTAGCATTGGCTTCCCATGCCGGGTGCCAAAGAAACTTCACTTGAGACCCTGGATGGGGTCTTCATCTTGATTTTGTGTCTCATTGGTTGAGCAAGATTGTTAAGGGTCCCATCTAACTAGGGTGTGTGTGGTGCTAACCTAAAGGAACCTCCCCACCTGCCTTGGGCTCTGCCTTTTGACACTTCATCCTGTTTTTGGTTGGAAGGAACAAGTGCCTCTTGTCTTCAGTGCTTTTGTATGCAAACACTCATTTTCTAGGGCTTAGATGTCTCTGGCTCCTGGGAAAGAAAGAAAAAAAGACCCCATGCTGCACAAGGAGAGAAAGAGAAAAAGATAAGCTGCTATTCAATAGCAAACAGGTTGGGAGAAAACTACACTTCAGAAAAAAGCTAAACTTCAGAGGGCAAGAAAGGGGCAAAATGTCCAAGAAAGAAAATAACTAACTAAATCCCTTTTGGCTGGACTTAGCAAACCAAAGCTGCCATCTCTGCAGTCTCTGTCTCTTTTTAGGTCTTTTCTTCCTATCTGAGGGTGAAGCCTTGGAATGTCCGTGCGCTGTGGCAAACCCCAGGTGATCGGACTGATAGGTACCATGGTCACTTTTATCCCTTTTTCTTCCTGCAGTCTGGTGCAAGCAGAATACTGGCATGATCCCATAAATGAGGATGTGTATCGCAAACACAGCATTTTCCTGGCAGATATAAATCAGGAAAGGGTAAGTCATTGACCAGGCACCCATGGTTAGGCATTCATTTTTCTGTTGGGACACTGAGAACAAGTTAGCATTCACCATTTATCTAGACTGTCCAGGACAGAAGCCAGAGCCAGAAATTTCAGTTTGGGGAAGGCAGTGCTCATGAGTCAGCCCCAGATTCTTATTTTAAGAAAGCTAGAGTTCATTTGGCCTTCCTCCCTGAAGTCTCCTTCCTGGTGTGGGAGCTGTGGAGAGTGCTGGAGAGTGCTGGCTGCCTTCTTAGGGGAGCCTTCCTGGTGTGCCCATTTGGGATGGATTTTCTCAGGGGAGAGAGTTAACCAAAAGAGATTCTGCAGAGGGCATGCAAGTGTTGAGGTTACAGGCATGATTTGGGGAGGGTCTTGTAAGTAGGATGGCTCAGTTTGTATTTAGATTATCTGGGTGGAGCATTTAATTTTTTTTTTAAGTATTTGAAGGGGAAAAAATTAAACCAAACCAGAAAACAATATAGAAGAGTATAGCAGAACCATCCAAAATTTGCTGTTTATTTCCCCTTAGCAAGAAGCCTTGAGCCTAAATGGTAGATACCTGTGGAGTGTGGACAGATTCTTGGTGGCACCTTTTGCCATGGTTGGTGGTATGTCAGTCAGATAGGATGGTCTGAATGGCTGCTGAAGGTGCGTTCTGGTCAGGACACTGGAATGGGGACCCAGGCTCAGGAGACCAGCGCACTGAGTCCGATCCCCCTGCTGGAACCTGACAGTAATGATGGTGCCGGCTTTTTTTTTTTTTTCCCCAGAGTGTCAATGAGTCCTACAAGAAAAACCTGATGGCCCTAAAGAAGTTTGTGATGGTGAAATTCCTCAATGATAGCATTGTGGACCCCGTAGACTCTGAGGTGAGAGACTGTGTACACCATAACATGGAAGGAGGCTGTAAGAGTCAGTGGCGCAATCATATAACTGTCTACAGCACAGAACCCTTCAGTCTCTGAGGTCCAGCAGTGCGACACAGTTGGTTGTAACCCCCCAATTCCATTCTAAACCTGATGGGAGGGGCTATAGTTTCAATCCTATTTCAGGCATCTTAGTGACCTGAAAAGGCTCAGAATCACTAGCAGAAAATCTGTAAACCCCTCATCTTTGCCTTCTAGGTCCACTTTGATTTGGCTTCATCTTCTATGGTCCTTCTAGCTTCTTCTTCAATCCAGCCATATCATAGCATGTGACACACCCCAGGCTTTTCATGTGCTTCTCTTGCATATGACTGGCTTTACCTGACAGGTTGATAGTTATGTGTCAAACACAAATGTCACTTCCTCTAGATGCCATCCTCTTCTAAGCAGAATTTGATCCCTTTTTTCTGAGATCACCAGCCTCTACAAAAGTCTTTATATTGTCACACCAGCAGGGGCTGGCAGCCTGATTTTTGGATAGCTTGTGAACGAAGCATGTTTTTATATTTAAATGGTTGGAAAAAAATCCAAATAATATTTAAGATGCAAAAATTCTGTGAAACTCAAATTTCCATCTCTATAAGTGAAGTTTCATTGGGACACAATCATATACATTTTTTTCAGGGCATGGGAGATGTTTTTATTTTTGCAGTAATGAGGATTAAGCCCAAGGACTTGGCATTGAGCAACTTTCCCAGCACTATTTATTTTTTTGCAATGGGATCTTACTAAATTGCTCAGACTCCTGCCTTGACCTCCCAGAGTACTGGAATTACAGGCATGTACCACCTTGCCTGTTGTACTCATGTTTTATATATTGTCTACAGGTCCATTTGTGTTACAGTGGTAGCTGCAACCATATAGCCCTTACAGCCTAAAAATATTTTGTATCTGACCTTTACAAAAAAAAAAAATTTTGTTGGGCTGATGAGATAGCTCAGTGGTCTAAGCACCTGCCTAGAAAGTGCAAAGACTTAGGTTTGATCCCCAGAACCACATGCCATGATGGCCACCAAAACCAGGCATGGTGGCACATGCCTGTAATCCCAGCACTGGGGAGGCTGAGACAGGAGAATCATTGCAAATCTGAGCTACATAGCAACAATTTGTACCAAATACATTTTTTAAAAAATGATTTTGCTAAGCTAGAAGCTTCTTGGGGAAAAAAACATATTCACCTTCAAATGGCTAGAGTTCAGCACAGGGCTTTTCAGAGTTAGCGTATAGTAAAAGAAGTTTTGCAGAAATAGGGTCAGCCAAATAGCTCAGTGGATTAAAGCACCTGCAAGCAGGCGCAAGGGTCAGGGGTTCAATGCCTGGGCCTGCCATGCCGGCCCCACCCCCAGGGCACACTCAGAGTCCAATTGAGATTGGGCGTGGTGGCATTCTCCTATAATCCCAGCTCTTGGGAGGCTGTGAACAGTTGGATCAGTACGAATCTGATCTAGTAGTGAGACCCTGAACACCCTGTAGACCCCTCCCTAAAATACAAAAAAGTTTTGAAGAAATGAACTTTTAAAAAAAAAAATGTACTTAGGACAGGGTCTATAGGGTCTCACTATGCAGATCAGACTCAGTGATTCTCCTGTTTTCAGCCTCCCAAACATTGGGATTGCAGGTGCACACTACCACACCCAGTTTCAATCCCAGTCTCAGTGTACCCAGGGGGCGGGACCAGCATGGCACACTGGGGATCAAACACCAGCCACTGTGCTCTGCCTAAGCAGGCGCTTTAGTCCACTGAGCTATCTGGCCAGCCCTGAAATGTACAACTCTTAGGAAAGATTTATCCTTCAGGATTGGCTTTTATTTTTATTTATTTTTTGATGTTCTTGAAATGGGGGTCTTGCTAAGTGATTCAGGCTGTCTTGCACACTGTGTAGCCCAGGCTGGCCTTGAACTTAAAGATCCTCTTGCCTCAGCCTACTAAGTGGTGGGCTTATAAGCATGTACCACCACACCCAGCTAGGATTGGCTTTGAAATAGAAGTGAGTCAAGACATAGCCTTTAAAAAAAGATATCCCCATTTCCCCCTGCCCTCCCCACCCCCGGGTCTTGCTGTGTAGTCCAGGCTTGCCTTGAACTCATGGCAAGCCTTGTGCCTGTCTTAAATCCTTAGATTACAGACTTGTGCCACCATATTCAATTCCCATTCTTGCTTGCTATACATAGCTTTATGATGTTCATTTTCTTCGCAGTCTTAGGTACAAGCCAGTTTCAAATGAGTTCAGTAGTGTATGCTTGGTATCTCTGTTCTGACCTGATCTTTTTTATTTCTCTCCTGCAGTGGTTTGGATTTTACAAAAGTGGTCAAGGCAAAGAGACTATTCCCCTACAGGAAACTACTTTGTATACAGAGGTAACTGGGAGGGAGTTATACTTTGGAAGGTGGGCGCTATCTCATTCAGCTCCTGGTACCTGATGGTGGTGGGATCTTAGATGCAGGAACCCTGCACTGTCCACCCCAAAGCAATAGTCCCTCACTCGTGTCTGGTATGGGCAGGGCCTCTTGGGCAAGGCTCTGGTTTATAGAAATTTACCACATCCTAAGGAAAGACCTTATCTTATAAATTTCATGCAGAAGCAAGGGAAACATCATCTTTAAGGTTTTCCTTTTAAAGAAAAAGTTGGAACTTGCTGCTGGCTTGGAGGTTCAGTTGGCCACAAGTCTAGGAAGCCCCATATCAAAGAAAACATGTGAGAATACCACTTTTTAGCAGTCATAGATGGAGAAATTCTGCTTTTAAATTAGACCTGCTAAAGGGTTTGCCAAATGGCTCAATGGATTAAAGCACTGCAAGCAGGCGCAGGGGCTGGGGGTTCAATGCCTGGGCCTGCCATGCTGGCCCCACCCCCAGGGCACATCAGAGTCCAATTGAGACTGGGCGTGGTGGCGTTGGCCTGTAATCCCAGCTTTTGGGAGGCTGTAAACAGTCAGATCACTACAAGTCTGATCTAGTAGTGAGACCCTGAACACCCTTCCCTAAAATATAAAAAAAGAGAAAAACTTAGACCTGGTGCACTGGGGGTGAAGCTCAGTAGTAGAGTATGTGGTTAGCATGCTTGTTTTGATCTCTAGCACAAAAAATAGCTCAGTATATTTGATACTGACAAGGGGTAGAATTTCTCCTGCAGTAGTGAATGGAATTTTGCGAATTTTCTTTAGCAGTAAGTCCTATTTCTCAAAAAATGGCAATATTTCACCACTTTGTTACAGACCTGCCAAATTCAAAGGAATTTGTATTGAAGATGGACTATCACATAAAAGCACAAGGCTATCACTGATCATTCACCTTCCACTAGAGTTCTTCCACTAATTTGAGGTCATTTTCTCTTAGATTTTTCTCTTGCATTTAATGTCCCAGCTTAGGTGAGGTTAAAAAAAAAAAGCTAGGTTCTGATAAAAATTTAGGAAATTACACCTGAGAACTTACCATGAAACTCAAACTGGTGGTAACCACAGCAGCACTGTTTTGGCCCTGTCACAGTGGTTCATTTTGCTAACCAGAGGTGGCTCCTGCACCTAGGCTGTCTTTTAATTGGAGTATATGGAACTGTTCTGGCTTATCTATGGTAAGGACTAGCCATGTCTTACCTTAAAATGTTACCTAGTTTTCTCATGTTGGCTTGGTCCTACTTAGGTTTATCTTACTCTGATGTTTTCAGTTTTATCTATGAGTTGCCTGTCTATGGACAAACTTGAAATTAGGGGCTAAGAAAATAACTCAGGAGCACATGTGAGGCTCCAGGTTTGATCCCCAGCACTGCAGGGTACAAAACAAGAGACTATGACTGTATAGAACCATCTCAACTATGCATGCATTTTCAGTGCTTAGAAACTCAAAAGCAGGTATCTTTTTACATTTTCAGCAGTATACCCATTTTAATACTAATGGACAAAACTGCATTTTGAAAATATATCTCAAGCTAACATTGTATTACTTTACTTCAAAACCTTTCATTAAACCTCAATTATGGCCTTTCCCTCTGTAGGACCGCCTGGGGCTAAAGGAAATGGACAAAGCTGGAAAGCTAGTGTTTCTGGCTACAGAAGGGGACCATCTTCAGCTGTCTAACAAATGGT
This sequence comes from Tympanoctomys barrerae, assembly GCA_002564285.1. NCBI lineage: Eukaryota > Metazoa > Chordata > Mammalia > Rodentia > Octodontidae > Tympanoctomys > Tympanoctomys barrerae. The sequence continues at coordinate 1,732 of NDGN011349448.1, read as the reverse complement.
TTTATGCCCACATCCTACCCTTCCTTAAATGAAGCCCTCAAAGTTTCTAGCAGAGCTCAGGGCATCCCTAACTCTTCCAAGTCACTTGAAAGTTTCCTTCCTGGCCAATCCTGAGCTCAGATCAGCTTGCAACTAATCCTCTTCTGTTATCATCTAACATGCCCTACTTGGAAAGATCGAAGATCTGAATCTTATCCTTTACTGCCTCCTATCACCATATGGTGTTCAGTTCAAGTTTAATTAGTTAATAACAAGGGAGATTGTTTTACAAACTTGTGATGTGATCAAGCTGTTTCAGGAAAGGGAGTTTGCTGTGCATTGGTGCCAGAATTGTGTCCAGGCCAGGAGTGACTGAACAAACTAGTGAGGGGAAACATCTGACCACATTTGAGGCAAATAGAAGGCCATGGGACTGGGGAGATGGCTCTGTAGAATAAGTGCTTCCCTGGAAAGCACAAGGGCCCGAGTTCAATCCCTGGTTCCAAA
>NDGN011349429.1:0-18417 GCA_002564285.1 Tympanoctomys barrerae | reverse complement strand
GGATATCATGTCCGCATCTTGTACAGCAATTAACCACTAGGAAGGATGTATACAATGTGTTAAAAAAGAATAGGGACTGAAGTGGGTAATCAGAAATGGTATAATTCCCTAGCCATTTTTGTTTTTATGAAATGTGTTCTTTTTAAAATGTCCCTAGCCTTTTGAGGCAGATTCTTAAAATACTATAATTCTCTGAAGTATCAAATTAAGATGTAATTCAGATATATGCTTCATGGTATAGTGAAACTAATTTTCTATTTAAAAACATTTTATTTCATTATTATGCTCATAAATAAGAAATTTAATTTCTTCAAGATACTTATGTAGTAGCTCTTTAGTATAAAAATATTTAAATCAAGACCACCTAAAACCTTGAGAGGATGGAATGGAAGTTTGGGTCACATGACTTTGGGACTAAGATACCTTCTATGGGGGAGACAGTGAGTTCATCCCTGTCCCATTCTATTCTAGATCACACCCAGTGAGTCATTGTTTTCTAGCCTCTTCCCATTACAACTAGGTCATACATACTGCATTTAAAGAACAATCCTGGTGGTGCTGCATATCTTTTGACATATATTTCAAGAACTCTGAAGCTTGTGCTTCTGTTCTTGTTAACCTAACAGAAGCTAAGTCAGTTTGGCCGGTACTACTATGTTAGGGTATCTGCTTTTATTGTCAAGGTCAGATAGTTGTCTTTAGCTATGGTATCATCTCTGAGTGTGTTACCTTCTGCCTGTGTGGGGCTGTCCATGAGCTGGTATTAGTTCCTGCCTAAGCTGGACATTAGTAAAAGGTTTCTGTGTGAGGAAGGACTTTTTTTTTTTTTTTTTTCACCATTTTTGTATGTGTGTGATAATGGGGATTGAACTTGGGACCTTTGCATTGAACTACATCTCTGTCTCCCTTCTATCTTCTTATTTAAAATTTTGAGACAGGGTCTACTTAAGTTGCTAAGTTTCTCAGGCTGGGCTTGAACTTGTGATCTTTCTCCCTCAGCCTCCCAGAGTGCTGGGCCTATAAATGTGTGGCACCAGGCCCAGAGAGTTGACTATTTTTAAAGTCCACCGGTTCCATGTGTGTTATATTGACTACCTGGGCAGTTTTAACTTACTGTCTTGCCTTATATTTTACTTTTGCTTTGGACTGTTTGTCTGGCTTTGAATTACCGATTCTTCACTTTTGATACCTTTTTTTTTCTGACTTATTGATTAATAAATTAATTTAAATAGATTTTTCTTTTGGAACAATTAATATGTGCCTTTGGGTTAAAAAATAATAAAGTATGAAAGGATATAGAACAAAAAAGTAAGTCTTGGGTTGGCCAAATAACCTCAGTGGAGTAAAGTGCCTCCAAGCAGGCACAGGGGCCTCAAATTCAATCCCAGGCCTGTTGTGCTGGCTCCACCCCCACGGTTTGCTGAAGACTGCAATTGAGACTGGGCGTGGTGGTGCATGCCTGTAATCCCAGCACTTCAGAGGTTGTAAACAGGAGAATCACTAGGAGTCTGATCTAGTAGTGAGATCCTGGACACCCTGTAGACCCTTCCTTAAAATACAAAGGAAAAAAGAAAAAGACTTTTCTGTTCTCCAGTTCTCCTTTGCTAAGGCAACTATTCCTACGTGGTTGATGTGTTATCTTTTAGGGTCCTTTTATTCATGTACAAATATATTCCTCATTTTCTTCTCAATATAAATGGTAGATGATAGCATACTCTTGTGTACCAGTTTTATTGACAGTAGGTTTGATTATTTTTGTACATTGAGCCAGAGAAGTACATGAAAGGCTGTTTTGTATCTGCACGTTTTCTAGCCTGAAATCTTTGATGGTTGGCTGATGTAAAACCTACTGTTTGCTCTAAACTTCTGGCTTCTAGCACACCTTTGCAGAGTTTTGTCCTGCCTGTTAATATGTCAAGGATCACATCTCTTGATTTGATGTCTTCACTTTTTCTTGTCTTTTAACACCTCATGTATCTTTGTTCTTCTTTATATCCCTCTTCCAACAACACAAAATTTTAAATAGATAGGATGTGTACTATGTTTAGCCATTTACTTAGTATCTTTTAGTTATTTATTAAATTGATTTTAATTTGATATTCATTCTTAATCTCTTAGTTGTGTGGTAGAGGCAAATGGGCTGTGGAATACTTTAAGGTTAGAAACAGAAAAATTGGGAGAAGAAGGGTAATTGTTTTGTCCAGTATTCATAATGAATCTTTGATATGAACAAAGTTGATATTTCCAAAAATTCTTAGAATGTGTGTTCTGAAAACAAATAATATGTAACACTATAGAAAAAAGTTTATATGTAAATGTACTAGAGTACTATGTACAAATAACCTCATTGTTTTTGACCCAGGGAGGAATAAATTGTAACTTCTGCGGGCTGGTAGTAAAAAGTAAGAATTAAATTTTGCGTGGAGTTTGCTATTGTAATTATCTTCCTAGTTTTGGTCATTTAACTTCTTATTAGTGTTTTTATTTTATTTACTTAATTTCTGCTTGAAGCAACTTTAGTTACTACAAACTATGGCTGAATGGTGATATCTCAATCCTGACTCTTCAGATAAAAGCTTACAAGAAAAGTATGATTTATAGGAGATATACAGGAGAACACCATATTCTACAAAGGGAATTTTGTTGGGTTGTTACATAGAAATTATAGAAAATTTAAAATTAATCTTTTTTTAGTTAAATAAAGAAAAAAGTAGCGTTGTGTATTTTATTAATCTGATATTTATCTTCAGAGCATGTTCTCTGGGCCTGTGTTTCTAGGGAAGCAACCCTTTACATTAGTCTATGAATTTCTAAGAGACAGACCATGCGTCCTTAAATTTCATATTTCCAATGAGTAACATTCTATTTAGCATCTAATAAGTGCTCAATAATTGCTCATTAGAATAAACTAAAAGATTCACCAAGTAGGTACGTCCTAAAGTAATTTTATTGTATTTTTAAATTTATTTTTAAATTTATGCTACTAGTATGTGGTAGTAGTACATCATTGAAAGCCTTAACCCTTTTATTTTAAAGATCTTGCTTGATGATCTATCAGTAAGTAGGTAACTAGTGACTTCAAGAATAATTTAAAAATCAAAGACAAAAGCAAAAACAAAACACTAAGGCAAGAAAGAAATGTATGAAAAGGAATTACGTGGTTCACTGCTTTTGCTGTTAGATGACCATGTCTGTTGTTACAAGGTGACCAGCAATTTTAGCCATCGGTAGAGGAGTGGTTGGCCCTATGTAAGTATTTGTAGGTGAGCAAAGCAATAAGAAAATAGTAGCTGAAACAAAACCACTGTGTCCCCATGGGAAAAACATAGCATCTGAAATCATTACTGAGAAGGCCAGCCAGACAGCTCAGTGGACGACATGCCTGCTTAGGTAAGTGCAGGCACTGGGGTTGGATCCCTGGCATGTGCCATACTGTCCCTGTCTCTGGGCATGGTGGGCCATATCTGTAATTCCAATGCCAGAGAGGCTGAAAACAGGAGGATTACTACTAGTCTGAGCTGCATGGGGAGACCCTGTACCAAAATACATAAAATTAAAAAAAAAAAGATGAAATGGTATCTGAGGCTAATTTAGGGAAAAACATTTAGTCTCTCTCATTATGAAATGAGAAACATTTTTCTCTTTTGTGAAATACTTAGAAATGAGAAAACTTTTAATGTCCCTTTTTTAGACGTTCCAGTCATCTTTGAGTAGATTAAAAAAAGGACAAAGTATTTTTGAAGATAGAGCTCTCCAAAAGGTTGTTTGACAAATGTTAATCAGGCATTTCCCCAAGGTCTAGTAATACAATGGTGAGCAATAAAGATAACTTTTCTATTGTTTTAGATCTTCTTGTTTAGTGGGAACAGAAATAATTGATTGTAAGATAGTGCAAAGCTGATGTAGATATATAGGTTACAGTGGGACTGTAGGTGAAGAGTTCATAACAAACAGGAGCTGTCAGAGAAGGCTTCCTTCAAGAATGACATCTAACCTGGGATCTTCTAGCAGTGAGCCAAACCAGTGAAGCAGGAAAATGTATAGTCAGAAGAGCACAGGTGAAAGGCTGTAAAGTGAAGGGAGAAAGGACATTTGTCCTATGTGCCAACTTGAAAGAAATTTGATAAACTTGGGTCAATAACTGTTTGGGGTTAGTATTTGTGATTGATAGCTAAGCTTGATTAGTCAAGTTAAAGGCAAATAACTTTTTAAATGTTCATTTAGAATAAATTTCTGTCTCCTGAGCTGTACATCTATTGGGAATAAATAAATTGATAATATAATTGAGAGAGGCTGGTAGACAATATATATATGTTTGATTTATGGATTTTGTCTTACATTTTAATACCTGAACATCTTTTTATGTATATATGTTTACAGGCTGATTCTTTTTATGCTTTTAGTCTGCTATTATATACCTTGCATTTAAAACTTTAGTTGAAATTTTTTCAAGTAGTGGGACTTGAACTCAAGGATTTATGTATGCTAGACAAACATTTTCCCATTTAGCTGTATGCCCAGTCCTTTTTAAAATTTGTTTTATTTTACTTTGAGACAGAGTCTGGCGAAGTTGCTCATGCTAACCTTGAACCGGTGATTCTCCTGCCTCAGGCTTCTCTAGTAGCTAGGCTTACTGGTGTGTGACCACATACCTCACTCAGTTGAATTTTTAGGTTAAACAGATTTCTATATTTTCTTTAATTTTTTTCTTACTGTCTTTTAAGGCAGAGTTGAGCCTCTAGTATGGACTTACCAAGTATTTAATCTTAGACTCAATGTGCAAACATTTTTTTTTTCTTACCAGTAATAATCTACTCAACTATACTCCCTATAGGATCAATTAGAGAGGCTTAACTAAAATACTTCTATCCTCAGTCTACTTCTCATAGTTTGTTAATCATTTATGAGGTTAACTGAAATAGTACTTAGCTGTCTATTGTTTAGATATGTTGTAATGTAAAGTGGATTAGAGGAAGATACAAGAATTTACTTTTATATACGAGATATCACTGAATGTAGAGTATTTTTCTCATCGTTTAAATTTAAGTTTTCAGAGTAAAAATAATAGACATTAGTATCTAGTGAAATAAGCCTAGATTTGGATGTGGGCAATGACAGTAATTTGTGTGTGTGTGTGTGTGTGTGTGTGTGTGTGTGTATGTATCTTTTCTAGTGGAAACTCAGTTGCATAGTTTTTTTTCATAATTCTTCAAGATAGTTTGATTTGTTACAAGTACTAAACCAGAGTCCAAAGTTTCTGTAGTTCTTTTTACAGTCATACAACTAAGTAATGCAAGATTTTGAAGTCTAAAGACTTCATAATATTATGATAACCTGATAATCAGTCTTTTTTCCAGTAGAATTTTGAGGACTGACTGACCTTGGAAAGAATAATAAGGGTTGGGTGATAGCTCAGCAGTCTAAGCACCTGCTGGCAAGCACAAGGACCCAAGTTTGATTCCCGGTACTGCATGCTGTGCTGGCCCCAAAATTGGGCATGATGGCACACACCTGTAATCACAGTGCTGGGGAGGGTGAGACAGGAGGATCACTACAAGTCTGAACTGATTAGCGAGACCCTGTATCAAATAAATAAAATAAAAATTAAAAAAGGATGATAAAATATACTCCAAAAGTTAAAGTAAATATATTACAAAAGATTGACCTCAGAAACATGTTTTATAGACCCTCCCCCCAAAATATTCTGCTTGTGGTAGTTTATACTCTTTTGTAGCCTTAGAGCTTAATAGGTAGAGTTGAATGGCAGAATACTTTGTGCCTCCATAGTCCTTAAGAATAGTTTTTTTTTGTTTGTATTTTGGGGAATGGTCTACAGGGTGTTGAGGGTCTCACTACTAGATTGTACTTGGTCTACAGGGTGTTCAGTGTCTCACTACTAGATTGTATTTGTAGTGATCCACCTGTTTACAGCCTCCCAAGTGCTGGGATTACAGGCATGAGCTACCACACCCAGTCTCAATGTACCCTGGGGGCGGGGCTGGACCAGCAGGCCCCAGGGGATGGAACCCCTGGCCCCTGCTCCTGCTCCAGCTTGCAGGTGATTTAATCAGCTGAGCTATTCCGCCTGGTCCTTTAAGAATAGTTTTTTCAAGGGCCAGCCAAAATACCTCAGCCGATTAAAGAACCTGCTTAGCTGGGGCTGGGGATCCTGTTGTGCTTGCCGTGCCCCTGGGGCACACTGGGCCCATGGTGTTGGCTGGGCATAGAGGTGCGCACCTGTAATCCCAGCTTTTGGGGTGCTGAACATAGGTGCATCACTAGGAATCCTACCTATGGAGTGAGACCCTGTTGTCCCTGTAGACCCTGTACTAAATACAAAAACAAAAACAAACAAAGGTTTTCAGAGTACTTTGTCAATATTCAGTGACAATATTAAGTGAATGCTTTTACTAGTGTTTTTTTCTTTTTGAATAAAGACACAGTTCTGAAGATCAATTTTGTCATCTTACCTTTGGCAAATATCTGAAAAGGAAAAACAAAAGGTTTTTTTTTTTTTTGGAACCAGGTATGGAACTTAGGACCTTGCACTTGCCAGGCACGAGCTTGTGTTGCTGAGATAAATCTCTGCCATGCAACAGAAGATACTATGTTTTATTCTTGGATATTTTTATTCTGTTGATTTGGTGGTGCCAAATCATGCCATTTATTGTTTCTGTGCCTTTTGATCTTATGTCATAATAGAATGCTTAGATTCCCTAGATAAGTAATATTTCTTCAACAAATTCTATTGAGTACTATTAGAGCTGGACACTTACAAAGAAGATAGGCTTGGTCTTGCCTGCTTTGAGAGTTTATAGTCTAGTGGAAAACACAGACATTGAACTAGTAATTATACAGATACAGTTGGACTTGAGCTAAGAGTTCAGAGGGAGAAAGGTTTTTAATAAATTGATAGTGCTCAAGAGGCCTAATCAAAATTCAGAATTATCACTCAGTACAAAGTATTTTAAAAAGAAAAGTCACAGGCAGTCTTGTGATACTCTTGAACTTCTAATGAACTAGGAAACTATTGAAAAACTACTTACTCACTTTCTGATTTGAAAAGGGTGGTTAAGACCAACCAAATAGTTTGGCAGGAAATGATTCTAGAACATTTTTGTGCTCAGCCAGACTTACTGAGCTGTAATCTCTAGAGAAGGATTACATATATCTTTAGTCTCAAATAATTGTATCGATCAATCAAATGTCAGGACCACTGCACTGAGATATCCTAAGAATTGATTGGTTACTGAAGTAGGAAAAGGGAATCAATTTTAGCTGTCCTGATTTCCAGTTTATAGTACGATGTTGCTTGGAACTTAGTTTATAACCTGATTTTAAATGCACTGTGGTAGTGTTTGGCAATGCTTTTGTGTTCAAAGAGTAACTGTACTTTCGGATTGTTATCATTAGTTACCTAGTTTAAAAATGCTTGCTAAGGCCTTGGCTGGGGATATAGCTCAGTGGTGCAGCACCTGCCTGGCAAGTGCAAGGCCCTGAGTTTGATTCCTAGTACCAAAAAAAGTGCACGTTGGAGTTATCTTTTGTGTTGAGTTTCCCTTTCTTTCCATCCCAGGAACCAAGCAACTTAAGCATATTTTATTGAAAGATGTGGATACAATTTTTGAATGCAAATTATGCCGCAGTCTCTTCAGAGGATTACCAAATTTAATTACCCACAAGAAGTTCTATTGCCCACCAAGTCTTCAGATGGATGACAGTAAGTTTAATTTATATATTGTTAGGCATTTTACTGTTTTCCTGCACTGTTGCAGCTATAGATATGCATTAAAATGGTATTGATCTCTAGTTATGGATTACTTAGTTGATGGAGAGTAGAATTAAAAGTGTTATATTGTTGGGGTTTTTTTAATGTATTTGGTACAGGGTTTCACTACACAGCTCAGGCTCATAGTGATCCTCCTGTTTTCAGCTTCCTCAGTGCTGGGATTACAGGTGTGTACCACCATGCTTGGTCTCGCTGGCCAGCTCAGTGCGCCCAGGGCAGGGCTGGCATGGCATGTGATGCCAGGGTTTGAACCCGGGTCCCTGCACTTGCCTGAGCAGGTGCTTAGTCCACTGAGCTATCTCACCAGCCCTCATATCAATGTTTTGCACTTGGATTTCCCTAGATAACATTTAAGAAGTTAGGTATATGAGTATTGAAATATTGGATATTTTTTGAATATTAACATGAGCCATATAGTTTTTATTTTGGATATTTGTAATTTAGAATATTGATGCTATTTTGAAGGGAGCAATTTCTGGTAGTTTTTGTTTTTACATCTTTGATAACGTGTTACTAGATATAATTGAGCACTTACTTAGATTCCCATTAAGTATTTGAGAATGTTGGGAGTGAAGAGCAGAGTGAGTAAATTAGTTGATATTGGGGACGTAGTAAAGAACATTAGAAAATTTTTATTAAACTGACTAGTGTTTTCTGTTCTTGATTTGAATGTCAGTTTTTTTCTCAGCAAAATTTATTATTGAAATTCATTTTCATCAAATACTAACTTGAGATCAGAAATAGCTGTTTGCGATGAAGGCATTTAGTGAGTAAAAGTCTTTGTTAAATGTATTCTTTTTTGTTCTTTGTAAGTGTATTCTTACTGTTGTGTTACCAATATGTATTATGATATTATTTTTTTGCTTTCAGTAACTAGTGTAAATTATTTTAAAATAGTTTAATAATAGGTTACTTCCTCTGAGATTTGACTCTGGACTTAGAAAATAATAGAACTTATTTGACAGTCCAATACTGTACAGACATTAAGGATTTTATGCATTTTTTTTCGCCTTAAACTTTTTGGCATGGGGATGAAATGCAAACTCTAAATATCAAAGTACTGCTTTACTTATTGTTAAGAAACTGACTTAATGTATACTAAAGGGTGTAGAGAGATGAAAATATATTTGTCCATAAACTTTTTCTACTATTGTTTGATATTACTGTACTTTTTAACATTGAAGTATGAATTATTGTCCATAGGAAATTAGTTTTAAATTTAACCTTTTAATTAAAATATTATTAGAAAGTTCATGTATTTTTTGGTTATTATTCTTTGCCAATTTTTGTTTAGCTAATACTAGTTTTTATCATAAAGTACTTTAAAATATTAGAGGGCGAGAGCAGGCCAGTTATTTCAGATTAAAATGTTGTTTATTTCTTAACAGACCTTCCTGACGTAAATGATAAACAAAGCCAAGCCATAAATGATCTCCTAGAAGCCATATATCCAAGTGTGGACAAACGAGAATATATTATTAAGTTAGAACCCATAGAAACTAATCAAAATGCAGTATTTCAATACATTTCAAGGACTGATAATCCTACTGAAGTCACAGAGTCAAGTGGTACTCCTGAGCAAACTGAAGTTCAAATACAGGAAACTAGCACTGAACAGTCGAAAACAGTAACAGTTACAGACACAGAGGTGGAAACTGTGGAACCTCCTCCTGTTGAGATTGTTGCTGATGAAGTTGCACCAACTTCTGATGAACAGCCTCAGGAATCACAGCCTGACCCAGAAACTTCTGATAATTCTGATTTTGGTCACCAGTTGATATGTTGTCTTTGTAGAAAAGAATTCAACTCTAGACGAGGTGTTCGTCGCCACATTAGAAAAGTACACAAGAAAAAGATGGAAGAATTAAAAAAGTACATTGAAACACGAAAGAATCCAAACCAATCCTTTAAAGGACGCAGTAAGAATGTTCTAGTTTCATTAAGTAGGAGTTGTCCAGTATGTTGTAAATCATTTGCTACAAAAGCGAATGTAAGGAGGCATTTTGATGAAGTTCATAGAGGACTAAGGAGGGATTCAATTACTCCTGATATAGCAACAAAGCCCGGGCAACCTTTGTTCCTGGATTCTGTTTCTCCTAAAAAATCTTTTAAGACTCGAAAACAAAAGTCGTCTTCAAAGGCTGAATACAATTTAACTGCATGCAAATGCCTCCTTTGCAAGAGGAAATATAGTTCACAAATAATGCTTAAAAGACATATGCAAATTGTTCACAAGATAACTCTTTCTGGAACAAACTCTAAAAGAGAGAAAGGCCCTAATAATACTGCCAACAGTTCAGAAATAAAAGTTAAAGTTGAACCAGCAGATTCTGTAGAATCTTCACCCCCTTCCATTACCCATTCTCCACAGAATGAATTAAAGGGAACAAATCATTCAAATGAAAAAAAGAACACACCGGCAGCACAGAAAAATAAACTTAAACAAGACTCTGAAAGCCCTAAATCAACTAGTCCGTCGGCTGCAGGTGGCCAGCAAAAAACCAGGAAACCAAAACTTTCAGCTGGCTTTGACTTTAAGCAACTTTACTGTAAACTTTGTAAACGTCAGTTTACTTCCAAACAGAACTTGACTAAACACATCGAGTTGCACACAGATGGAAATAACATTTATGTTAAATTCTACAAGTGTCCTCTTTGCACTTACGAAACTCGTCGGAAACGTGATGTGATACGACATATAACTGTGGTTCATAAAAAGTCATCTCGCTATCTTGGGAAAATAACAGCGAGTTTAGAGATCAGAGCTATAAAAAAGCCTATTGATTTTGTTCTAAATAAAGTGGCTAAAAGAGGCCCTTCAAGGGACGAAGCAAAACATAATGATTCAAAACAGGACGGCACTTCCAATTCTCCTAGTAAAAAGTATGAGGTAGCTGACGTCGGCATTGAAGTAAAAGTCACAAAAAACTTTTCTCTTCACAGATGCAATAAATGTGGAAAAGCATTTGCCAAAAAGACTTATCTTGAACATCATAAGAAAACTCATAAGGCAAATGCTTCCAATTCACCTGAAGGAAACAAAACCAAAGGCCGAAGTACAAGATCTAAGGCTCTTGTCTGGTGAGGAACAGTTACAGAGTTTTGCTTTTTCTCCCCATCGAACTAAAAAAAAAAAAAAAAAAAAAAAAAAATCATTTGGCCATAATTTATAGTTGGTCCCATTTTAACACATATTTACTTCCATATATCTTATGGCAGTGAGAACTGCAAGAGTAATGTGCGTATTGCGTTTACCTCTTCAGTGACCTTTATTCTAGTGGTTTGGGAACAAAAGTTAACTTCAGAATGTACCTTCTATAGGATAGTGCAGTGTAGTTTTAGGTAGATGACATAGGGTCAGTACTTTCCTTTTAATGTAAAGTATATGCATTTATTTTGGCTTATGTTTATAATAGAAATTTTCTGTTTAACTTTGCACAGGTTTAATTTGATTCAGTGACTTAGTCTACTAATTCATGCATTATAGGAAAGTTAAATATATTAGGCTTTTGTGAAGGCAGTAATTATAGGAAAAATCTTTGAGACACTGTAATTATTGTAAAAATTAATCTGACGGCTAAAGTTCTACACTCAGAAAAAGACAAATTGAATTTAGAAGGATTAGCATTTACTTATAACAGTGCTTCAGGGCAAAGAAGGAGAGTTGATTAAACAAAAGTTTAGATTTTTTTCATTCTTGTGAGTGTGTGTTAGTGACTGCTTTTTAGTTTTGATTTATTGAAAAAAAATGATTATTTAGATCCAGATACTCTTATTTTTGCCTTTCTGTTTAATAAGCCATTTTGGTAATCACTTCAACATAGTTATTAAGTAGAGATTTTTTGGGGGGGTGTTGGTTGTACCTTGCAAGAAAAGTAAAATCTCTCTTTGAAAGAAAAATCTTACTTTAAAAAGGTTTTGGAACAAATGTAGATTTTAAAAATGCATTGTAAAATAAGGAATAGGCTCCCTATATTTGTTTTTGAAAATCTATAAATATTTTTTAAGGTTTACCTTTAGCACCTGTTTCCCTTGTTGTAAGGCTTTTAATGTGTTTAATGATTATTTAGTCTCAGATTCAGGTTCTAAATCAAAATACTTAGTTTGAGTGCTCAATAGTCTAAATATTATTGTGGTTTGATTATCACACATTTTCTAATTTGTGTGAAAAACTTCAGATGAAACCAACCTTTAGGAGTTACTTACACTTGTATAATTTTAGACCAAGTTTTAATGGTAAACTAAAAAAGTATTCATTTATTCCCATTTCTCCTCAGATAACTTCAAGTGATATATGAGAAGGTTGGGAGTTCATTTTTGTGGAAAGACTAAGTTGGTTAGAACCACTAAGCATCTTCACGTGGTACTATGAGGAAAAAAGAAAAGCATTTTCATAAAATTTCAACTATAACTGCTCTTTTTTGACTAAAATAATAACCATGAGCTACTTGTTAAAGTGTGCTTATTTCCCAGCACTTTGAAGTAGTTCTGGTATTACATGTATCATAATCTAACCTTGATCTTGTATATTTGGTTTACAAAAATGTTGCAAATATTGTTTCCCAAATTATTTGTTGATTAATGTGATCAACAACCTGAGGAAAATACCTATTTTTAATTCACAAAAATTACACTGTGTCATAGTGATTTTAGTTTTGTTTTACTTTACTGGGAAAAATTTTCACCTGGATTGAGTGCGTGTATACTATGAACAAAAGACAAATTAATATCAACATAGTATAAACATTTAGTCTACTAAATAATCATTTTTACGTCCATTTCTAACTTGTTCTCTGGCACTTACATGTTTGAAAGTTTTATTCTGAAATATATAATGCAGGAAAATTAACTGCTCATTTTCATACATGGGTCATATTTTTAGTTTCTAAACATCTGAGGTTTTTATGAGAGAAAACGTCTCCCTATTTTCTTTAAATTTTATATAAAGCACTTTAATGATAGATACAACATTATTTTTCAATTTTTTTAAGACCACACATTTACTAATGTTAATACGAAGGCAGTAAATAGCCTACTTCTACTTTATGGATGCAGACAATCTGTGCATAACCATTTCTTATGATACTAGCTAATTTCCTTAAATGTTGTTAAAAAGGAAGATTGGGTGTAAACTCTGATTTTTTTTCTCCTAAGGGGAAAAGAATTTAAATGACCACTTAGATATATTTGTAAAATTTAGAAAATAATGAATACTTGTCCATTTTTGTAATCAAGATTTTAGGAAAAACAGAAGTACATCTATATGAAATTTTGGGCAGGTTTTTGTGCATCAATATTTTGTAGTTTTTAGGGAATACTTCATTTTTTAGTCGTGTGTCAAATTATAATTTAAAAGGTACAGCAGAAAATATACCATGTTTTTGTATAGGTTCACACCTGTACTTACAAGGGACCCTTTCCAACTATTTACTTTTTGTATAAAATTTTAGAATGTTGATGATCCACAAGGTCATAATAAAATGCTTCTACAGCTAGGGAAACATTAACCCTTCTTAGTGCTTTGCACTAAAATATACTGTGAAAGGAAATTAGAAAGACTGTAATTGTTGCTGGAAATGTTCTATATTGAATGTACATGCTCTTGTTTGGGAAAAAAATGTACTCTATGTGATGGAAATAAACCATACTCAAAGTTATTTCAGCTAAATGAGCTTCAACAAAGGTGCATTGGTTGAAACTTAAAATGTTTTATTATCAAATTTAAACTTACTTAGTGATTTTGAGCAGATGCTTGAATTAAATCCCGGTAGTTTTATTTTTAAGAAATAGAATAATGATTTCTCTTTAATTTAAAAACATTATATTTAGGGACTAAATGTGTAGGTGGTGTTTCATTTATAAACCATCTTCATTATTGCACATTATTAAACCTGTATGTTTGACTTTTTCAAGTTGTTATCTTTTATGTAATTCTTCTACACAAGACATTCCCAAGACTTTCCAGACTTAAGTACAAAAAACTAGTGAGAAGATAGTAGGACTCCTAAAAAACTTGGAATAGTTCTTTTCTGCACCCCTTCACGTCTTTTTCCATGTTGCTTCTCTTGTTAAATGTTATAAGGAAGGAAGAAAAACAGCCTGATATTGGAGGAGGGGACCCCAGTTGCTGGAAGTTACTCTGTCCACCAATTTCTGCAAAACCATTTACAGGATGTCGCCTCTTTAATACTACTTGGGCCTCAGAACAAGACTTTAGAAGGACAAAACCAGGGTTCCAGAGACCAAAAGATTTCATATGAGTGAATAGAAAGAATTGCACTGTGTTAAGACTTGCCTAAATTAGAAAGGCCTAGAGAAATTGGGAACATTTCCTAATAGCCAAATTAATGGATCGTGGCAAACATAACAGAGGCTATACTGGGGCCATTTTAGAGAAACAGAACAAACAAAAACTTATAAAGTATTAGTTCTTCCTTATCAGTTCTGGTCTTGTCTTTACTTTTACTGTCATTTCATAGGCTAAGCCTTGAGGAAAACAGACCTGAGAAATTTGTACCAGAAGCTTTTTTGCGTATAGTCTATATAAACAAATATTTATATAACTTTATTGTTGTAAGGAGTAATGATATAGATAAGGAGCCTTCAGAAATTGCTTGTTTTATATAAATACCTGTCTCAGGCTATAAGTTTTGTCTACTTTTGTTTTTACCTGATCGGTTAAGAAGTTTTCAATAGAATTCAACTTATTATTTAAAGATAGTATCCATTGCATTGTGTGGTAGAGAGGGGCAAACAGGAATGGGTATCACTTTGCATTTTAATTTCTAAGTTTGGGTGGTGCCAGTAAGACCTGGGTAAGTTCTGGCTGACAACGGACTAGTGTTTATTGGAACCTTCAGTTAAATCTGTTTTTTTTTTTTTTTTTTTTGGTTTTTTTTTTTGTCTTTTTGGTGGAACCAGGGATTGAACTCAGGCCCTTGCACCTGCCAGGCAAGCACTTATTCTACTCAGTTTTGGGTGGTTGTTGCTGACACCTCTATTTTCCTCTTCCCTTCTTTAATTCTTTAGGAGGAAAACTTTTGGAAAAAAAATGTAAATCAGCCTTAATTTTGAGGTCTAATTTTGTATATCTGAGCTATTTTCTTTGTTTTGGTTGACAGATTGCTTTTATTGTTCAGAAATGTTTTTAAGGAAATATTGGTTATATTGCTTTTTGATGATATGTTCTTAGTTTGCTTTACAGTCATGGGTGCAGTAACACAGTTTCATGCTTTTGCTATGGCTTGTAGTTAATAGATACAGAAAAGAATTTCTCCATTGGTGGTGTGATATACATATGTGGAAGTAGACATAAGTGGTATCATGCCATGTTGTGAAGTTGTGGATCTTTTCAAATAGCATGACTACTGAAACCAGTTGAAGATACATGCAGCGTAATGGGTGGTGCTCTTAGACAAAATCATCCTACACTGTTCTTTCCTCTCTCACTTTAAAAGCTAACAGGGTCAGCAATAACTTAACAAATGTAGGTGTATGAAATTGTAGAAAAGATCATAGTTGGAGTTTTTGCTGTTTATGTTCATTTAGAAGGATTAGTTTGCTTAACTTTTTTAATGTCACAAACTGCCTGAAAAGTTCTTAAAATGCCTGGTGCATTTTCATGTATACATGGATACTTTAAATATGTTTGAAAATGGTATTAAACCAAGTGGTAGCCTTTTCCATCCACACTTGTTCTGTCATATACTTGGAGACTTTCAGTCATAATTTCATATACTTGCATTATCTTAATATTGATGGGTCTTACTTTAGAAAATACCATTGATATCTTTATGAAAATAAAATTATTAGTAATAGCTAATACATTTGTAGAGTGCTTGTTGTATGTCACATACTCTACTCACTTTACCTATATAATGTTTCTAATAGCAGCAGCAGTGCTAAGAAGTAACACCTATTTTTTTTTCTTTTTTTCCCCCTATGTATTTACTGTAGGATCTTACAGGGTCTACAGGGTCTCACTATGTAGATTGGATTCATAGTGATTCTCCTGTTTTCAGCCTCCCAAGTGCTGGAATTACAGGTGTGCGCCACCACACCCAGTCTCAATCACAGTTACAGCATGCCCCAGGAGTGGGGTGGACACTGCATGCCTGGGATTGAACCCCAGCTGTTGCGCTCTGCCTAGGCGCTTTAGTCCGCTGAGCTATTTGGCCAGCCCTAACACCTAGTTCTTCATTGCTCCTATTTTATAGAAAGAAAAATGCAGTTTAGGAAATTCAGTAAGGTAATCGGGCTCAGTAGCTAGTAGAATTTGCAGTCGTTGCCCTTAGTACAAGTTAACATTTGTACATTTTACCATTTGCAAAGCACATCAGGAATTAGATTAATTGGTGAAATTGTAGATCCACAGATTATTTCCTGTATGACTTTGGTTAAGTTTACCTAACATAAACGTTTCCCCTGGCTCATACCACTGGTGGTACATGAAAATGGTATTTCACCCAATGATACTATTTCATGCTGCTCTATGGGAGATTCATGCATGTGCCACCAGTGTCAGCTTCCTGGAAGCCAGGCATGAATTACAGCCCCCTTAAACATCCCTCAGGACCTAATAGGTTTGTTTAGAGGATGAGATGAAATGTAAAACACAATAGTACCTGTCATGTTAAAATAAACATTAAATATTACTAAAGTGACTGTAGCATAGTCAAATGGAATATACTTATTAAAATTTTGATGGAAATTTGTGTTAGAACAGATGCAATACATCAGATTTTAATTGGCAATTTTATAATTAGAACATTGACAACCAACTGCATTTATTACCAATTTCTCCTCTATAGTCAGGTATTAGTTGCTTATCATTCTTTCAGATTTTTCATGAAAAGGCTGAGTTTTAAACACATTCATTTTGAGTTAGGCTTTGTTTTGAAATTTTTAATCTGTCCTATTGCAAATATTTTTGGTCATGCAGAAAGTATTGACATGAAGCTAATATTAATTGACTAATGTTGAAATATTTTTATGAAATAAAAATAGATAGGAAAGCATAAGCACCTGCCTGGCAAGAGGCAGTGTCCCAAGTATAATCCCTGGTAGCCCTCCTCCCCCCCAAAAAAGCTCCCAAAATAGATACAGCACTATTTGAAAGAAAGCATTAAACTATGGAGGTTTATTCCTTTGGTGAATGTGTTATGGGGAGGTTAAGAAAAAAAATGGCACTCATCAGGACTCCTGCCCACGATAGTCATTAATTGTAGTATTCCAAATTTCAGCAAAGGCCTTACCTACAGTTATCTGTGGGAACGTTCACCTGCACACCTGACTAATCGTTCTTGTTTTTAAACAGTAAAGTGATGTTTTTAGAGCTTTTAATAGTGAAGGATTAGTATGATTTATATCACCCGAGAATCCTTTCCCTAGGTTATCCCTTTGTATTTTGAACTTCAGATCTGATGCTGGCATTCTTAGACCTGGATTGTGTGGCTTCTTGGTTGTTCTGATGCTAAAATGGTATCTGAGGTGTATGCCTGCCACACAACATTGTAATGTTTAAGCAGTAGAATGACATGGTTAAAAAAAATAGCCAAACCAAAATTTAGAAGGGAGCCCACTTTGCATGTTTGATCATTAACTTGGATTATGCCCCGTGGTTTGCTTTGTGTAATGTAACACTTTCAATACAATACTATATAATGCTACTTTTTTTTTCCAGTATTGGGGGTCAAATTCAGGACCTTGCAGTTGCAAGGCAGTTACTTATGCCACTGAGCTGTCTTCCTGGCCCTCATATTATATAATGGTGTTATGTTTGGATGAAAAGTTACATTAAAATAAACCTTGAGTGCATACAGCTTTCATTATAATGTGAATTTTGAATGTTGGAATAAGTTAGCTCTGAGAAATAGAACTGTATCTTTTAGTCAGACCTTCTCAGCTTTAGAAATGTGTATTTAAAAATCAATTGAGACTCTTATTCAGTAGGTAGGTACTTTGGTAGGCCTAAAATTACTTCTTAGTTGTTACTGGTGGCTTTTATTTTGGGTGCAAAATAAAATGGTGTATTTCTAAGAAAGATAGTGAAACTCTTAAGAACGCTGTCCACACATGGCTGAGTTACATGGAAAGGAAAGATTTTTAGGGAAAGGAATTTTAGATAGTTTGTTTCAGTTTTTGGCCTAGGAGTTGTTTAGAAGAAAGTACAAGGTTCTCTTCCTTTGTATGATCAGCCTTTGAGGAGAGAGGACATGCTGGTGGGGATCATAAAGGTGAAGGATACATTTAGCAAAATGTATAATTTTCAGAACTTATAATATCAGGTTATATTTTCTACAAAATATCTTCATAACTTTCCATAGTTGCCCTTTCTTTGCCTCAATATCTTGACTAAGCTGTTGTCATGTGGTTCTACAAGAACCATTGTACTCATTTGTCACAAAGTTCCAATACATTGTGTACATGTAAGAGCAAGAAACTTTTAAAGGAGATGGTTCAGTCTTTTGTAATTGCCCTGCATGTCCTTTTAATGTGTAAGTGAAGAATTGTCATGCTATGGATTGTTAGGGGTTTTTTTTGGTTTGTTTGTTTGTTTGTTTGCAGAACCGGGGATTGAACTCAGGTCCCTGCACTTGCCAGGCAAGTGCTTATTCTACTGAGCTATC
>NDGN011349416.1:0-13951 GCA_002564285.1 Tympanoctomys barrerae | reverse complement strand
AAAAAACATTCCTAGTCCCCAGTCCAGGGTCTAGTCCCTAGACGCCGTCAGTAGCGCCTGTTGAATGAACGCATTCAACAGGACAGCGTCAATGTGTTGCCTTCACAGCCATCGTTTATCATAAACACACAAGTCCTCTGGGTCAACGATGCTCGCTTTGGGGGGACCCGGACTTCCTAGGAAGGCGTGGAACAAGTTTCAGCCCGGCAGGGGAGAGGGGGGCCTGGAAACCGCACCTGCAGCAGGGGTGGCGCAGCGGTGGGGGCGGGGCGGGGCGAGCGAGAGGGCGGAGCCTCTCGGTCCCGCCCCCACCGTCCCCACCCGCGGCGCCGGCGGCGCAGGGCGGCCGCGCGGGCGGGAGTCGCACAGCTGCAGTCGCGCGCCCCCTCGGCCGGGCTCCGGCAGCCGGCGGCTCGGCGACCCCGGACGACGGCCAAGTTCCCGGCACGAGGGGCGGCGTGATGCCGGGCAGCGACACGGCGCTCACCGTGGACCGGACCTACTCGGACCCGGGCCGGCACCAGCGCTGCAACAGCCGGGTGAGAGCGCGGGCGGGCGGGGGCGCCGGGCCGCGGGGAGTGGCGCGGGCGGGCAGGCGGGCGGTGGGCGGCGCGGACTCTCGGCCCTGGGCTGGTTCTCCAGCCGCCGGGGGCGCACGGGGCGGGGAAACCAGAGCCCGTACCGTGGCCCAAGACCTTGATCCGGCGCGCCGGGTGCTCCACAGTTCGCGCCCCGCCCCGAGCGCACCGCTTGCGGACGCGAGGGGCGCCTTCCCAGACCCTGCCATCTCCCCCGGCCCCGCGCGGACCGGAGCGCCGTGCGACCGCGTGCAAAGTCCGTGCGCTCAGCGCCGCCTCTCCGGAGTTGCAGCGGCGCGGAGCGGGCAGGCGGGCGGGCGCCCGCGCCATTGTTTGCCGTGTAATTTGCTGTTGCTGATTTTGGCAGTGGGCGAAAATAGCTCCTCTGAGCAAGCCGCGGAGACAAGCCGGTAGCTCTTCCCGCACAGACAGAGCCGCCGTGCAGCTTGGGCCCGGGCCGGGGGGCGCCGCCCTCCCACGGGGACACCTTTGCCCTCCCGGGCAGGTTCACCCGGGTGGACACCCGGCGGTACAATCCGCGCGCCCCTTGGCCCATCCAGTGCCATTTAAAACCTTGCCTCCTCCACACGCATCTCTTTTGGCGGTAGAACCTGGAGTTGCTTTCTGTGCCGCCAATTCCTGACTTGTCCCAGAACTGGACATCTATCTGGGTGTCAGCTTTCCCGTTGAAGTTCATGGAGGCGGCGCAGGGTCCGTGCCTGTCAAGAGCCAGGGACGACCGGGTGGGAATGGTGAGAGTGACTAGTGTGTCCGGTCTCTCGTGCGCGATTGGGGTGGTAGTGGTCAGTCATAATTGCTATCGATTGTCCTGGGAGGGAAGTGACAGATCCCTGGTGTAGTTGCTTGTTTGCCCTTTACATCCATTCATCAGTTTCGAGGAGTGATTTTAAGTTTTCAGAATTTTCATACGTTGATGGAACAATATCTCTTTCACCCGTGCAATTTCCCTTTTAACCAAAAGTTTTATAACAGTGTGTTATGAAAGTAACCAGAAACTCCATGTAAAAGAGTATAGAGGGTTTTTTTTTGTTGTTGTTGTTATCTACTGTTAGAAATAACCTTGGATGATGCTGGGTTCTTCAGACACACAGAACTTTTTCTAATGAGTTTGTAATGGGCCGGGGTCCGTCAAATTAGTGTCTGGCTTGACAGAATAGATTGCAGACTTGAAAATGTGGAAGCTGAGTTTCCCCTGTCATAACTGTGATGAACTTTGTGTAAACAGTGAGATTAGTAATCTTTGCAGGGTGCACAGGTCGCTGTGAGCACATTGACACAATTAGCAAAATTCATGGAACTTTCCAAAACTCTCTCCTGTGAAGTGCGGACGATAGAGTTGGTGCCTCAGTTACTGAGATGGAAAATGTAGGAATTTCATCTGTCTCTGCTTTGTCTACCCGCGTGCCATTTCCACATCTGTCTTTCTGAGAAATTGTCAGAATCTTCTATGAAGGGAGTTTCTTTTTTTTTGAAATCTGTTGACAAATTTATACCTGCTACATTGCTTTATCAGCACGTGGGATACCTGATTTGTAAGTAGACCGTGTGCCAAAACTGAGACACTGTAGTGATTATTCAGAATTAACTTATTGTGCAAATGAGAGCGATTGAGGGCTAAAAGAACTGGAAGAGGATGGCTAGAACTAAAGAGAACCTTGGTCACACAGGTTCCACGGGGGGAATGCTGGAATCTTGAGAGCCCGGTGTAGACTGCCTCACTGGCTGCTTTAGGGTTTTTATTATTAGTACAGCAGGGAACCAGGAGAACTAGTGGATGCTTTGCAAATGTAAAAGAACGTTTTCTCATGTGGGGCCGATGTAATTTTCAGCTTGTCCTTAGGGCTATGGTAAGTCTGTTGTAATGAAGGGAAAGCGAAAATAATTTTCCTGTGCAGAAAGTATTCAGCCATTAATAATTCTAGCTCCTATTTTGTGGAACTCAATTAGATCCAGCTCTAATGACATTTTATCCTTATACCCAGGAAGTATGTGATACAAAAGAAGACGCTGAATGATATTAGGGTTTAATGTCTCTGTGTCACCCTCTTGGGAATAAACTAGAATAGGGTGTAGAAACTCATTTAGTAGATTAGCTATTGTAAAACGCTAATAACAACTGGAGGTGCATGATGAAAGGCCATGATTAACCTTTCAGGAATATACAGTTTCTTCCCAGTGTTCTGTGAGAACATGTCATTGGGTGACTGAGTGGTCATTTTTTTATTTTTTTATTTTTTTTTATTTCAGAATTACTACTCTGTTGAGATAACAGGAGGAAACAGCCTGTCTCCCTAGGCCTGTTCAACCCTCTGACTCTGGAGTGGCAATGAGGCAGTATACTATTTTAACACTGCAGGAATCTATTTTTATAGCCAGGTGAATTAACCTAGATTCCACCCCTCACCCCCCAATCAAAACTGTAATGGAATTAATGAATTTTGTGATTGTCCCTAACAAGTTGTATCATGTATGTTTGTCAACTTCATCTTCGTAAAACTCAGGAACGATGCTTGTTAACTTGACACACATAATATATAATATCTGTCTGCTTTAAAGAGAGAGTACACATAATTAGAATCCCTTTTCTTTTCATGTCCTAGATAGTTAAAGCCTCTCATCTTTTTAAGAATCCAAGCAGTCTGCCTTCTATGCAGTAACTGATTTTGTTAATCATTTATGTTTGAATGAAATTTTTGTTAGTTGGTTCTTTTCAGTGTTCAAAATGTCGCCTTTAGCCACTTGGGCATAAGCTGTGGACAGCTGGGGCTCTAGGATAAACCAACTTGGGCCATATTCTGGCTTTTCCCACTTTCTAACTGTGTAGCCACTGGCCAAGGTCCTAGAAAACTTTCTTAGCCTCCAACTACCCGCCTGTAAAAGAGGCAATGGTAGTCCCTTCTTTAGAGAGTAGCTATGAATCTTAAGTTAGAAGTGCTTGCAAAAACAGTTCTTAAAGGTTGCATGTATATAAATGTTAGCTCTTTATTTATTACCAACCTTTTTGAGATAGGATTTTGCTATGCAGTTCAGGCTGGCCTTAAACTTACTTTGTAGCCCAGGCTGGCCTCAAACCTGAGATAATCCTCCTGCCTCAGTCTTCCAAGTGCAGAGATTATAGGGGTATGTCACCACACCCAGCAAGTTAGCTCTTTTAATCAATATGTAAAGTAAATCTTTTCCCCACTTTGTTGGTGCCAACAGCATTGTTCTCCCCTCTGTAACCTCCAGGGACACTTCTCTAGAATTGTTCCCTTCCTTTATGTCCCCACCATCTCCTGCCTTAGACAGCCTGGTAGACCTTCCCCAGCTTCTACTCCATCACGCCTGTAAGGACTACAGACCCACTTTTTTAAGGCTTGTCCTGGAGGACAGATGTGGCTTTTGGGTGGCTTGTTACCGGTGTCACGTTGGCCTCTGAACTTTCTAAGCCTCAGTTCTCACATCTCCACAGGAGTGGTCATTGCAAGAAATGAAAAATGCAGTAATATCTATAAGATAAACAACATAATGCCAAGTACCCAGGAAGCATTCACTAGAGAACCTTACTGATTTTTGCTATGAAGGAAAGCTCTAGAAGCTTGACATTTTGTGAGCGGTGTGGACTTCCCTGTACTTTGTGCCTCTTCCACCCTGTGTTTCCCAGTGCCCTTTTGCCTCATGTGTGGGGTTGGTGTATGTGTGTGTGTGTGAACTACGGCACTAGCTCTCTGCGGGCCAGAGCTGAGCGGCCTCTGGATCCCAGGGCACAACAGTCAGTGAAATGGCCAGCTCTCTCCAGAAGCTTGGTGTCTAGAGGATGATTACTATTATTGTACCTGTGGCGCCAGGCATCAGCCTTCTCTCTTGCAGAAGTAGTTAACACCTGAGACCACAGCCAGGTGCATGTCACCTGCAGTCCATGAGAAGGTGCTCCGTGGGTCAGGCCTGGAGCCCCAGCATGATGAGGAATGACCAGGGGCCACTGAGAAGAGGAGGGTGGGAGGAGAGCATGCACAGCCCTCCTCCTGGTGGAGCTGGTCAGGCAGTGGTGGAGGAAGTGGATGCTTGCACTCTTATTCCGGGTGCAGGAAATGGGGCGAGAGGACAGAGTGTGCTGTAGGTGACACTGGCCCAGCACAGCAGCCAGCCCCATAGATGGTGAAGGCTGTTGTAGCCGTGGTTGGTTTGAGCCTCAGTGGTCCCTTAGAGTAACTGTGAGTAGTGGTGAGGGTCTCTTTCCACATTTGGGCTGGGAAGGCTGCAGAGGCACGTGTTCAAGCTTTGTGTTGCTGCAGGCTATTGGGGTCTCCCTACGGAGCAGAGCGAAGTGCCAGCCACCACCAGCACACACACTTGTCGTACCTGCTCCCCGCACCAGAGCAGCTGCTATCGGTTGTTTCCCCGGATGTATTTTGTTTGAGACCCTCTGCCTGAGGTTCCAGGGCTGCTGCTGAGCCTCAGCTGTTGGCCAAGTCCTGGGTGAAAAGTGCCCACATCTTGACTTCCAGAGAATCCTCAGCATTCAGCCCTGCTGTTTCTCCTTTGTGTTTTTGTGTTTTCCATGGAGGGGGTGGTGAGAGAGAAGGAAGACAACCATGAATCACTGTACTGTGAATCAGAATGAGGACTTTTCTTCCCTTAGAAAAGGAACATCAGGATATATGATTTGTGCATAATCCAGCCACTTCATCGACTTGGAGGAAAGCTTGGACTTGTTGATTAGTCCTCTATAAGGAGAGAAAAGACCATAAATGTGTGGTAGCAATAGTGACCAGCGTGTATGGATTGCTTATTTCATGTCGGGGGGATGGTGAGTACTCCAGCTACACCATTCTCCATAACCCTCACAGTGTCCATTTACATGTAGGCTCATTTTGCAGATGAGGAGGCTGAGGTCCAGGAGGGTTAATCATTTGTCCAAGATCCATGGCTGTTAAGAAATGATGGCAGAGCTAGGATTTGAATCCGGTTCTGTATGACTTCATAGTTTGTGTGATAGTTTACTATTGTGTGAGTTTCAGTAAGAAACCCACAAGTGACTGGCTTATCAAGTTCTGGGTATGGCTGCAGGGATTTCCTGAAGACACAAGACTCACCCCCTTGGCACCGACCAATAGGTGTGTAACCTCGATGGAATAAAAAGGGGAAGGAAGGATGTCTTGCTGATGTTTTTTTGGAGGAGCCTCAGTTTTCTGAGGTGGACCTTCACTTGGACATCTATCTCTAGGCTTCCAGTGCAGACTCTCTGCCTCCTGATGTAGACTCCCATGGAACTCTACAATGAGCCCCCGGCCTTCGAACTTTGAATGGATCCTTTTGCTCCCCAGTGCACAGCCAGCCCCTTTGCACTCTTTCGCACTGACTCTGTAGGCAGCCATGGTGGGCCTGCCTCATCTGTCTGTCTGTCTATCTATCTATCTATCAATCAATCTATCTATCTATCTATCGATTGGTCGATATCTGTACATTGTGAGTTAAACCTGTTTCTCTAGTGAGCACTGACTGATGCAGTCTGGTTCCTAACCAAGCTCTCTGTGCCTGCAGTACGCTGGCAGAGCAGCTAAATCTTAGTAAACTCATCAGGTTGCTCAGTCTTAGAAACCAGTTAGGTGCCCACGGGTAAACGTGTTCAGCTTTTCCCTGGAACCTGCTTATGCTGTGCATCCTAAATTCTTACCACACATCCTTTGCTGATGTCTCAGTTTTCATTCGTTGCTGGGACAAATGCCTGACACTCAAAATGAAGGAAAGAAAGGCTTAATTAGCTTGCAGTTAGTGGTGGTTTCCGTCCATACTCTGCTGGCTCCAAGGCAGACGATAGCTGTTTGTGGTGGTAGAAAACCACAAAGAGCAGAGGAGCAGCAGCTGCAGCGTCCATCAGGCCTCTCTCTTCCTTCCATGCAGACTGTGCTGCGATGATCAGGCTCCTCCAAGGGAGTCACACAGAGCCTTCCTCGCCCCTCTGTATACCCTTTAAATGCTGAGCCACTCTGGGGCCGGCCCTCCCCCACCCCAGGGCAGGGAACCCCGATCTAGCCAACTTGACACAATGTGTCAACCACAACAGCCATTTGTTGTACTCAGTCACATGTTGTCTGTAAGCTTCCAGAGTGACAGTTTTGAACTTTTCATAATGTCCAGGATATAAGAATTTTGCCAGTAGTTTGGGTAGGTCTTAAAGACTTGGTTTAAGATCATTCGCGAAGCATTTCTTCACTGATTCTCAGTCTCTGGGATGAGCCATGGAGGAGCATGGTAGGTTTTCCCTAGAACATGAAGTTCGCCAGTATGACAGTGAATGTGTCTCCTCTGTAGAGCCCCACGACCGGGCAGTTGTCCACCCCTCTGTCTCTGTGGCTGTGTGTCCAGTCACCTGGTGATCTCACTGAGAAGTCCCTCCACTGCTGGTGTTCCCCACAACACACTGCACTTGGTGAAGTACAGTGGCGTGGTCCAGCGTGCCAGTTCTGGAGCCCTCTGGGAGGGCTGCCGTTGGGTTAAGTGATGTCGTGTGTGTCAGTGCTGACCAGTGCCAGCCCCTACCAAATGCTCAATGAGTGTCAGGTTGAGAGAGGAGTAGTAGCACAATGCACAGTGGCTCTGCAGCTCTCTGCCATGGCAGCAGCTGCATTTGACTGGAGACAGTGCTGATTCGATATCCAATACTTTGCATGTTCCCCAGAGACCAGGACTTTTGAAGGATTGTTTCCTGAAATGCTTCTGATTGAGTGTGGCCCCCCTAGAAGCAACATTCCAATGACTGGTGGTAAACCTGTATCCACTGCAGCTCTGAGGACACGTGGGGAGCCTGTGTACCTACGAACCTTGCAAAAGGGAGTTTAATTTTGTTTATTTGGTACAGGGTCTCACTATACAGTTTAGACTTCTAGTGATCCTCCTGTCTCAGCCTCCCCAGCACTGGGATTAAAGGAACTAGGATATCAAATGATTGGAAGCTTACACACCCAGATTTTATCCTGTTAGAGCTGGAAAGGAATCATTCTCCGGTCATTCATTTTCCTGATGCTGGAGCCTTTGCACATGTTATAAACCGTGTGCAAGAACCCAGACCTTGTACATGTTATAGACATGCACTTTGCCACTGTGCTATACCCCTGGACCCTGAAGGGAATTTAGACGTTAACTTCTAACTATTCCACTTGCAGAAGTAGAGATGTGTGTCAGCCAAATTGTAACAGGAAAATTATGTAACTAGTACTGATTGATTAGGACTAATTATTCTTCCATTTGCTGCCTTGAAAGAGAATCCCTTAAAAAGGCATGGTGCTGGGAGATTGAACCAGAGCCTACCAACTTAATGTCTGTGTTTTATGGGAGAAACATTTCTCTTTGAGTAAGGTGAATTAGAACTTAAAATTATTTTTAGTAGAGGATTAGTGAAGAGTTATAAATTTTTGTGAGTCTTCTAGGTGAAAAATGTATGTCTGAATGGTATAATCTTAGGTCAGGGACCAGGAAGATGGCTCAGTAGAATAAACACTTCCCTGGCAAGCGCAAGGGACTGAGTTCAATCCCTGATTCTTTCCCCCTCCCAAAAAAAAAATCTTAGGTCATTATCTGCTGAAGTTTATTTCCAGAGTTTTGGGTGCCAGGGTAAAGAGAAGTGACAATACATAATGCTACATAGCTATCCTGGATCACTGCCACCTTTAAAAAAGAAATGCCCTTTTTTAGTCCCTGTTTAGCAACTTTAGTTTTTTCACTGTGCAGTTTTGTGGAGTGAGTTCGTCCTTGTTCTGACTGTGCACAAGGAGGGGTAGGTTTTGTGGGGAAATGCATGCAGGTGCACAAGCTGTAGGGTTCGTCTCGATATAGATGTGGTAGCACATTCCCATAATCCCAGAGCTCTGGGACACTAAGGCAGGAGGACCACAAGTTTGAGCCCAGCCAGGTAACTAAGCAAATTAGTGAGATCCTGTCTCAAAGTAAAACAAACAAACAAACAAAGACAAAAAAGGAGGCTGAGGCTGCTGCTCAGTGGGGAGGCCCTGGATTCAATCCCCAGTAGTGCCCCTGACAAAAAGTGCAGCATGTATACATGTACCCCAGACTCCACCTAAGGCTACTCCTGCTGTAAAGTACGGTACTTAGTTCCTGTGAATCTTGCATTGAAGGCATTTCCTAGCATCTTCTAGGATCTGGGGTTTTCAGTGTACAAATTGTGTTCCTTAACCAAATTGCTTGTTTTTTTAAAGTTGGAATATTTCCATATGCATATATCAGATATTGGGGATGGGACCTATATTTGTGCATTAAATTTACTTATATTTCACATGTGTCTGTGTAGGTAGCCTGAAAGTCAGTTTATGCAACATTATCTTGTGTTCCTTTATTTTAACTCTGACTGGGCCTGGAAGGAAATTCCGTTAGGGACATCAAGTTGTTACTCAAGGGGGGAAAATAGCTCAGCAGCATAAGTCACTGCCTGGCAAGCGCAGGGTCCTGAGTTCGATCCCCCATATCAAAGGGGAAAAATATGTTACTCAAAAGATTTTATATTTTCGAGCATGTAACTTTCACACAACACAATTCTCAAACCCAAACCAAAGGATTCTAGGCTAAAGAAACCATCACTTGCTCCAGCACTGGGGCACAGACTGGCAGTGTCTGAGGGCCCTTTCAGCCTGCCTGGTGAAGTCCAGACAAGGACTCAAGGCAGACCCCCAGAGGAAAGTCCGTGTGACTTCCACCTGACACACTGGTTTGAGGCCAGCCAGGAGGGAGGCGTGGCTTTTACCACAGACTGAGAAACATCTCCACCTAGGCCACTGCAGGCATCTGGAAGCCTCTGTGTCAGGCTTCTGTCTCCAACCCCACCGCGCCTTATTCTTGGGTAATCCTTTCCTATAAAGCCAGTTCCGAAACTAGACCGTGGGGCGCTTAGTCAGCCAGGCCCCTCCCCGCACCCCAGTGACTTTCTCCCTAAGAGCCCTCCCCACCTTTTCCCTGTTAGCTCCAACCTCACTCTGTGCAGATCGCTGTCTCTGAGGAACAGAATAAAGGGTGACGATGTGGACTCCAGCCTGGACCCGAATGTAAGCTCTTGCGAGCCCCAGCTGCGTGAGCAAGGACCGGAAGCGGGGTTAGGAAACCCATGGCAGGCGGCGTGGGGGTGTGGGGGCTGCTCCGGCCGCTGCATCATTCGCGGCCTGACACAGTTCCCCCGTCTTACTCACCCTGCCCTCCTACACACACACCTGTACTGTGATGCACTTACTGTTTCCTCACCCGTTTATCCCTTGAGACTTAAATTTGGTCTTAGAGTACCAGTGGTGCTCTCCTGGCTAAATGTTTTCAGAGCTGGGGCCCACCACACTGGACCCAATGGATTAGCAAGTGTGAGCGCATCGCTGGGCAGCTTGTAGTGCGCAGAGATGGGATCAGGCTGGAGGCTGAAGGGAAACCTGCTCCCCGTGAGCTGCGGCTTCAGGCGTTAGGCTTAGGCAAATGAAACTAATTCAGACTCTTTAAGAAAACACCAGTCATAACATACCCTGTCCTCTCACTCTCCTGAAATAGTTTTGGACCTATGGCATAGACCATTCTTTCTCCCTCCTGGTTTGTGAAAATTTGAGTTGTTTACTGTGTCCTTTTTACTTTGGCCAAGAAGAAATTGTCATTCAGATTTCAGCTGAAGTGATGAGGTGACTGAAGTTATGGATAGCTTATTTTTCCTTTTTTTTTTTTTTTTTTTGTACTGTATGTTTTCTATGGTCTGATTTTAAAGTGTGTGTGTGTGTATGTGTGTGTGTGTGTGTGTGTTCTGTGTGCACACTGACAGTCATATGCACACTGCCCTGCTTACGATAGTTCAACAAGGCTTTTCAGCTTTATGGGGGGGGAAGATATGTACCCATATAACCACAGGGCTGTGAGGTGTCAGCCCTTTATTATAAAAGAGGCTTTGTGTTAGCTGATTCTGTCCAACTAAGTACTAATGCAGAGGCCCTGGGTGTGTTTCACGCAGGCCTGGCTAAGCGAGCTGTGTTAAGTGCATTTTTGACTTAATATTATTTTTAACTGACTATGTGTTGCTTGGGCTGTAACAGAACATTGTAGTGCATTGGTTGTTGGCCTTCATGATTGTGGAGCAAAATGATCAAAATTCTAAATCAGTTTCTATTAAATGAGTTTCACTTTTACACCACCCTGAAGTTGAAAAGGAGTCAAACCAGTGTAATTCGGGGACCATCTGTGTATGTTTCCTCCAGTGAATTCTAAATCCTTTATGTATCAAATGAGGTATGAATTGATTGACTTAACAATAGAAATTACCTTTACTGGAGATGAACCAAAGTCACCTCTAGCAGGCGGATGGTGGTCACGGCTGGGTGGGGACCCTAGATGTGGCCACTGTTCACTGCAGGCTGAGTGCCTCCACGTGTTCTCTGGAGCCTTCTGATAACCTGAGAGAAAATGAGGCAGGCAGTGGAAGATCTTGGGCTAAAGCGCAGAACGTCCAGAAGTAACAGATTCTTGGGGAATTTCAGAGGTGGACTCGTAATGAGTACAGGAGCAGTTGGAGCTCGGCTTTTCATGAAGCTGAACCTGGGTAGGATGTGGTTGTACGCCGCTGTAATATGAGGAGATTCAGTGGTGCCCAGAGTTGCAGCCCTGCGCAGAAGCGCAGATGAAGCGCCTGGCCCCAACCGAAGCACGCCCTCCCAGGCTTCCGCACCTGAGTGTATTCCCTCCAGGGTGCACCGTTGTGTTTTGAGAGGCAAAACTCCCTTTTCCTGTGTCTTTGTAAAGCACTGTGATAAATGCAGAAACCTGAGCTTCAGATAACACGCACTATTTTAAGCTCACTAATTGGAACAGGTGGCCTTTGTTTGAGACTGAGTCACTAGTCAGCATAGATTTTAATTTATCTGCCAGTATGAATCCCATTCAGTAAGAGCTGTTCACGCTGTGTGCTGATATCAGGTGAAGTTCTGAAAGCTGTTTAAAAATCACAGAAGATCAAGGAGGACAGAAAGAACATGGCAGTATGTGAAGGTTTGACTTGATTCCTTGGTGTGTGCCCGAGAGCTAGGGAAGGGACCCGTACAGTGGGGACAGGCCGTCAGTTGCTTGAACCAGGCGCTTGGACACACTTACCTGGCTAAAGAAAATGCCTTTGGTGTTGCCTTGGAGTCCGTCCCATCGCTGTCCTGGTTTTGTGCGTGCCAGCCCGTCTTCAGGCATGGTGTGAGGTGTGCATCCTGGGTGGCTCCATTTACCACACGTGCTCATGTTAAGATCTCATAAGACATCGCTGCCAAAATCAGGGATGGGCCCTTGGTTATGACTGTCACCAAGTGGATCCGTTTCACTTGCAGTAAACATAAGCTTTGCATATTGTCAGTAGGGTATCTTATTTCAAGTCCTTTATAAGGCCAGACCCCCAGCTTCCTACAGGGGTACCCAGCCGCTCGCCCAGTCTTCCTCTCACATCCCATCCAGTCCTCACTCTCTGGGTCCTTTCGACGCCACCCCCTGCCCTGCTTGCTCTAGGGCGTGGTCATGCTCTCTTCATCTGGGCCTGGGGCTTGGGCGGAGCCATAGAAATCCTAGCCTAGGAGTGGTGTGCGGGGAACTTGTCCTTGGGACTTGCAGGTCTGCCCCTGTTGACGTCAGTGCAGATGAATTCACCTTGTTGTCATTGCTGCGCAGGATGCCAGTGTGTGGTTATTTTATACTTTAATCAGGTTTTTTTTTTTTTTTAATTAAAAGACACACATGTTACCTCCCATCTTTGGTGGTTACAGGCCTTTCAGTGACTTGGATTTGCTTAATGCACTAGTGTAGAATACTAAGTCTCTAAAATTCAGGGATTGCTTGGCCAAAGGGCGTGTGCAGTTTAAGTGATGACACTGCCAAAGCTCGTGCTGTAACGGCCTTGTGTGAAACCCTGAGCTGGGTGTGCAGCAGCGCACAGGCTGGCGACGCCTGACGTAACTCCAGGAGTGCGCTAGCGCGCCTAGGCCCGTCCCGCCATGGGTCGGCAAGGGCTTTGATCTTTGCCAGTCTTAGAGGTGTCAAAACTGGTAGTTTATTTTAGTTTATATTCTTCTTGGGATAAATAAAGTTGCTCATATTTTAAAATTGTTTATTTTGAACTATTTTTAGATCTACAGGGAATTGTGAAAAATGGTAGCAAGCTGTCAGCCAATTTCTTCCGATGGCCACATCTTACAGAACTGTCATACAGGACGTTGTTTGTATTTTCAGATACTTAAAAAATTGTGAACTATCATTTTATATAGTCTGGCCATTTATCTTTTGATCTTTTTAATAGACTTGTATTTGCTGCTAAACCGGTTGCTAGGCCCATGCATTTTACTGAACTTGACATTCCTGACTAGGTTATTTTTCTGCTGTTGGTAACAAGTTCTGAACCTAGCAACTCTTAAGGCAGCACGCGTTTGTTATCTCGCATGTGCCCCAGCAGGTCCTCCTGTCCTGAGTCCTGGGGTGCAAGTTTCGTCAGCCAGCTGCGCGTGTCAGTCAGGACTTCAGCCCTAGGAGACAGGGCGTCCTTCCAGTTCTGTAGCTGGCTGGCTATAGAATTCACTCTCTTGCCATCAGAGGACCAAAGCCCGTTCTGCCCGCAGCGCCCTGCCCCATGGCCCTCTCCATGGCAAGAGTCTTTTCTTTCTTTCTTTCTTTTTTTTATTTTAGAGCAGGGTCTACAGGGTGTTCAGGGTCTCACTACTAGATCGGACTCATAGTGATCCGCCTGTTTACAGCCTCCCAAGAGCTGGGATGACAGGCATGCACCACCACGCCCAGTCTCACTTGCTGTCTCAGCGTGCCTCAGGGACAGGGATCCAACCTCGGCCCCTGTGCCTGCTTGCAGGCGCTTTAATCTGCTGAGCTATTTAGCTTGGTCTCTTCAAGGTTAGCGAGATGACGGTTCACACGGATGGTCTCTTCCTCTCTGCATCCCATCTTTAAAACCTCATCTGCTTGGGTCCAGCCCACCCCACATGCTGCCTTTGACAAACTTCAGTCATCTGATTGGGGCATTGAAATCATGGACTTCTTGCACCCTTGCCATGTGAGCTAACGCAATTGTGGGACTGAAATCCTATGATTATCTCCAAAAGACTTGCTCATATACAAGGGTGTTGTGGTCAGGGGCAAAGAATTCTGCAGACTTGACTGTAGGTTTTGGGTGTGTGGAACATGTGTGGAACAGAGAGAGGGTCTTAAGCAAGTACCACATAAATACTAAGCAGACTTTGCCAGCCATGAAGAACTTTGACAATTTTAAGGGTTGTGTCATTCTCAGAATGACCTTGGACTCTGAAGTTCTTTGAACAACTGAAAGTCATATTCCCAATATGTTTTTTTTTTTTTTTTTTTTT
>NDGN011349395.1:0-10931 GCA_002564285.1 Tympanoctomys barrerae | reverse complement strand
GACTCATTGTGATGCCTCTGCATTCTACTGCCTCAACTATTACTTGAAGGTGGCATAAAATATGATTTAGCCTGTGCTATCAGTGATAGAAATGATACCTTTCTAAAGAATGGGTTTAATAATATTGCTTCTTAAAGGGCATGCATGTCTGGGATTAAAGTCCTTTCTGCTGTACCATCTTTATATGTAACTGTTGTCCATTCCTAGTTACGTTCTCTCCCTTCTCTTTGGACCATGATAAGCCCTTGTGTTGTAACTTCAGAGCTGGGTAACTTTAAAATTAAAGTGAAAAGACTACATGGAAAGGTAATTTGCATGTGTAATATAAGAAGGTCTTCCATAAGTATGTTACAGGCTTACTTTAACCTAGCTGACTTAATGCTCCAAAGTAAATGTAATTTAATGGTAATAGTATAGCAAATTATGATGAATAGCTTTACTTGTATGTTTAAAAGTCCTATGTTCACATGCTTATACTGCGCATCAGAATTTAAACAATTGTTAAAATGTATGACTGGGGCTTGTAGGTTAGCTTGGTTGTTTAAGCACCTGCTGAGGCAAACCCAGTCAGGGTTCTATCCCCAGCTCCCCATGCCTTACCAGACCCACCCTTAAGGCAGCCTGAGCCAAAAAAAAAAAAAAACCCACAAAAACAAATTTTAATGTATGACTGTCTTAATATATTGATTACAAAGAAAAAGACTAATCTGAGGTTAATTGGAAAAAGTGAAAAATCAGCAGACAGCACAAAGGGCATTTAAAAACCTATTCATAGACATAATAGCAGGAAACTTTCCCAAATTAGGGAAAGAATTAATTGAACATATAAACAAGTGAAGCATCTAGAACCTGAAATAGCCACAATCAAAAAACAACTCCACATCATGTTACAGACAAAATGAGAAGACCAACACGGACAGAATCTTTGCTAAAGAAAAGCAACAAATCACTTATAAAGGTAAATCCACTAGAATTATAGCAGATACCAGGTGTGGTGGCACACACCTGTAATCCCAGCAGTAAGGAGGCAGAAAACAGGAGGATACTAGGAGGCTAGGCTATGTAGTAAGACCCCGCGCGCGCGCACGCACACACACACACACACACACACACACACAGAATTACAGCAGACTTCCCAATACAAACCTTTAAAGCCAAGAGAGCTTGGAGAGGAGTGTTTCAGGCCCTAAAAGATAACAACTCCCAACCTAGACTTCTATAGCTTAGAAAAAAATTTAACTAAAAGCCTGCAGTGACTATTGAACTTGAAACCTAACTTATTGCCTCTCGACTTTATGTAAGAATTAAGAATATATATCACATGATCAGGATAGTACCAGGCACACAGTGGTAGGGAAATAATGGATGTGGTGACATGTCTATAAACAGGTCTTCTGCCCCTCCTAGGTATTTTTCCAAAAGAACTGAAATCATCATACCAGAGGTATATGTGCACCCATGTTTGTAGTAGCACAACTTGTCATAGTTAAATCTTGGAAACAACCCAAATGCCCATCAACTGAGGAATGGATAAAAAAAGATATGTATTTTTATACAATGAAGTATTACTCAGCTACAAAAAGGATAAATTTGAGGCTTTTGTAGATGAATGGATGCAACTAGAGACTATATTGGTAATGAAATAAATCAGATCCACATGTGCAAACACTGTATTATCTCACTACTGTGAAAACCTGAAAAAGTAAATAAAAGTAGAAGGGTACAATAGATACTGTGAAAGGGAAAGAATTTGTTCAGTGGGAAGGAAAACCTGGGATAAGGAAAAGGACAAAAAAAAGGAAAAAGATATATTTATGTATATATGCAGGACAGTTTCAATAACTGCACTGCCAATTTCTGTTCGTCTTTTCAAAGGAGCAGTTAATGCTTAAAATTTCATTCTTTTTATTATTATTTTCTTTATTTTGAATTTCTTATAACTTCTTTGTTACTATTTTTCTTTAAACCAATCTTACATGTTTATATCTGGTAACCTAAACAACTAGTTTTTTAAAAGATTTATTTATTTGGTACAGGGTCTCGCTATGCAGCTCATACTAATAGTGATCCTCCTGCCTCAGCTTCCCCAGTGCTGGGATGACAGGCATGCTCCACCACATGCGGTTTTCGTAGCTGGACACAGTGCGGGGCCGGCACAGCATGTTGTACTGGGGATCGAACCTAGGTCCCTGCACTTGCCAGGCAAGCACTTAAGACTACCAAGCTATCTCCCAGGCCCTAAACAACTAACTTAAAAGTAACATCATGGAATACAGCAACCACTGTTGAATTCCTATTACTTTGTTTAATGGAATTTTGTATTATTTCTAACACTGTTTTTTTCTATTTTGTATTCATTTTTTAAAAAATCAAAAAAATTAAATATACTGGTCTTCTGTAAATCTGTATTCTTAAAACCTGAGTGCTCAACATTTTGTTGTTTTTTTGTAAAAATTTTTGTATGAAAAAATAAAACAAAATTTCATAGATAAAGTCTATTTCAAGCCAAAACTAATCAGAAGATGCAGAGATGGTCAGAACATTTGAAGGAACAATTCAACAGGAAAATATACAGGCACAAAATCCTTACACATTCAACTTCATAAAAACCAATATACTGGACATAAAAAAAATCAGATAAACACCAACAAAATTATAATGGGAGACCTCAATACCCTGTTGCAAGTAAGTCAACTAGACAAATATCAATAAATGAATACCAGAGTTGAACCAAACCTAGAAACAACTTGTTAAAAATCTACAGAGTTCTACCCAACAACCACATAATACACATTCTTACAACACACAGGACTTCTCCAAAATAGACTTTGTGCTAGCCCATAAAACAAACTTAAGTAACTGCAAAAGCATCAAAATTTTAACATGCACCAGCACTGTGGCACACGCCTATAATCCCAGCACTTAACAGGCTAAGGCAGGAGCATCGCTGTGAGTTGAGTCCAGCAGGACTGGGTGCAGACCTATAGTATTTAGATGCCAATGGAATACCCATTTCTTTTTTTCTTTTTTTTTTTTTTTTTAATTTATGGGTGGGGCAGCTCAGCCCACCAGGGGGCGGGGTTGGCTGGCATGTGGCGCTGGGGGATTGAACTGCGGTCCCTGTGCTTTGCTAAGCTTCTTCTAAGTGCTTTAGACCACTGAGCCATCTCTCCAGCCCAGGAATATCCATTTCTGACAGGACTAGGTGGAGGAGGGCGATACAAAGGAAGGACCATTTTGTATCTGTATACGCAGAATAGCTGGGGTAGATGTGCAGCTGCTTTCGCTTGATTCAATGAAAAGAAAGATTTCTACTAATAGTGTTTGCACAGGATATTCAGTCTGCATCTTGTACTATGGATAACCACTAAGAAGATAACGTACAATATATTAATTGTTGAAACTGTACTATTAATCAGTTTTGAAACTGTCTCATTAATCTTTGTTTCTCAATAAGATAAAATAAAATAAAACAAAACAAAACAAAACAGAACTGGGTGCAGAAGTGAGTGCACTACATAGTAAGACCCTGTCTCAAAAAGCAAATAAAACAGATCACTGGGTCACACAAAATTACTTCATAAAATTAGACCATAATGCCAATACAACATACCAGAGCCTATGGGACACAATAAAAGCAGCCCTAAGAGAAATGTTTATCATAGCTGTGAATGCCCACACCAGAAAAACACAGTGATCTGAAGCAAGAAAACTAATGAAGAGACCCTCAAGTCCTAGAAAAAAAAACAAGAACAATACTAATCCAAAGTAATTTAAGAAAATTATAAAAATCAGCAGAAATTAATAAAATTGGGCTAAACAATGAGAAGAATCAATGAATCACCCAGCTACTAGTTTAACAGAATAAAAAGACAAAACCCTAGCCAATATTCCATATATATATATATATGTATATATATATGTATATATATATATATATATATGTTTTTTCCCCAAAATAAATTCAATTAGAAATGAAAAAGCTTAAGTCGATATTGCCAAAACCCAGACGATCATTAGTAACTACTTTGAGAACCTGCACTCTAGTAAAATGAAGAACTTGGGCAAGCATAGTGGTATATGCCTGTAGTCACAGAACTTGGGAGGCTGAGGCAGGAGGACTGCCACAAGTTTGAGGCCAGGCTGGGCTATGTAACAAGGCCTTCTCTTAAAACACCAGAAAATTGTTAAATGTTAAAAATTAAAAGTAAAATGGAGAGTGAAAGGAAACAAATAGAGTCCTAGATATATATAAATTACCAACCAAAGCTGAACCAAGAAAATATGAAAATCTTGAATAATCCAATATCAGACAGTGAAATTAAAGAATGAAAATTACCATCAAGAACCCAGGTCACACTGGATTCACTACTGAATCCTACAAAAACTTTAGAGGAGATCAAATGTCAATTCTCTTCAAAGCCTAATGAAATTTAAATTCAAAGCCAACCTGAACTACATAGCAAGACCCTGTCTCAAAACAAAAAAAAAAAAGTGCACCCAAAATCATTCCTGAAAGCTAGCACTATTTCCAACACCAGAGAAAAAGCACCCGATAAAAGAACTACAGATCAATCTCATCAATGAACATACCTTCAGAAATCTTCAACAGGCCTAGCATGGTAGCACACACCTGTGTTCCAAGCACTCAGGAAACAAAACGAAGGACAAAAGCCCCATGATCATCTCAAATGATACAGGAAATCCAACATCCTCGGACAAAATCCAACATCCATTCACTATTAAAAAGCAGCAGCAGCAGCAGCAGCCAGGAACAGCAGCCCAAGCTTGTGATCCCAGACCTGGGAGCCAGAAGGAGGACCGCTGCAAGGTCAAGGTTCACTGAGATCAATAGTTAATTCAAGGGCAGCCTGAACTGTATACAGCAAGACCTTGTCTCAAAAAAAGAAAGAAAAAAGAAGAAAAGAAAAAATGGATGTAAGAGGATCTTATCAATGGGATAACACCCTTTTATGACAAACCAACAGCCAATTGGTTTAATTATTCCCTGTAAATCAAGAACAAACTGGGTGTCAAGCATGGTGTTGCATACCAGTAATCCCAGCACTGAGGAGGCTGAGGCAGGAGGATGGCTGGGCTCAAGGTCAACCTGGTCTACATAGTGAATTCAAATCCAGCCTGCACTACGTATCTCAAGAAAACCAAAAAAGGTTCTGAGAGATACAGTTCAACAGATAAGTGCTTGCCTACTAAATGCAAGATCTTAAGTCCAACCCCTGATACAAAAAAACAAACAAAAAAAAAAAAAAAAGGAAGAAAAAATGGCCAGGCATGGTGGTGCACTCCTGAATCCCGGTTCACTCCTGAATCCCAGTGCACTGAGGAGGCTGAAGCAGGAGGATAGTTGCAAGTTTGAGATCAGCCTGGGGTACAAAGTGAGCTCAAGGCCAGCCTGAGCTGCATAGTGAGACCGTCTCAAAAAAACAGAACGAGGAGGAGGAAGAAGAGGAGGAGGAGGAAAGAGGAGAAGAAGGGAGAAGGAGAAGGAGAAGGGAGAAAGGAAAAGGAAGAAGGGAGGACGAAGAGGACAAAGAAAAAGAAGACGATGACAACGACAAGTAAAATGCAATCCCAGACCTGGACCTGCAGCTCACCAAAGACAAACTAGGAGTAGTGAGGGGGACAGTGACATGAAATAATATGAAAGCCACCTACCTGAACTCTCTGAAGTGGTAATAGCAGAAGTAGCAAAGTAGAAGACTGAGGCTCTAGAAAAACATCAAATGAAAAATAATCTCACAGATAACTATAGAGATAGGGACCAAAATGAAAGACATGGTGACTCTGGAAAAGACACAAATTTTTTAAAAAGAGGAGCTTTTGAAGAAGGGAACCATAAACAACAACGATAGGAAACAAATGGAATCCATGAAACATTCAAACATATATCCAGGAAAGGAAAAAATTCCATTCAAAGTCCAAGTAGCAGAATTAGCCAATGTGAGGACAGAATATCAAATCTAGAAGACAAGGCTGAAGTTTGTGATCATGGAAAGAATGATTTCTTAAAAACATCAAGGAACAATGAAAAACAAAAAATAAATCTAGCATCTGCTATTGTCACTAAAACCTCTTAAGGGCTCTGGTACGACCCCTATTAAATAAAAGTAAGAGCCCTATTCTGAGGACCAACAACCACAGATATCAAGATGGCTATCTCCAGATATGGAATAATCATCTCTGACTAACTCCCACTACAGAACATCTTAGTAGAAAGGCCGGCCCCCTTATTCTGAGAACCAAAAAATCACTCCTATTCTCATTGGCTTAACTCTACTAAATACTTAGGATGGACACTCCCCAAAGAATATATACACACAATAACTTTACAGGGTAAAGACTGGTTTACAACAAATTGGTTTAATCACCCTGAAATTAGATAAGAAGCCCCCAATAGCAATCAGCCCTGTGGAACCAATTTGTGGCCCTGGTTACCCCCTACATGGATAGGAAGATGCACACTGGGATTTTTATGGTTACAGGCAGAAATGTCAAAAGTACTGACAAACCTGTAAACTTGCCCCACCTGTGGCAACTATGGTCTACAAGTATGTTTCACTGGTATGATTTTTTGGCTTCTATTTTTATCCCCTCCCTAGAGTTAGAGGATGTCATGCAACACAACCAGGCTTTAACTAAGTATATTCAGTGGGCCACAGCTGGTTTCTCTCCTGAATGAAATAAAATTAATGAGGCAAGCTATCATCCGAAACTGGATGGCATTAGACATTCTAACAGAAGCACAAGGAAGTACTTGTGCAATTATAAAAGCTGAATGTTGTGTGTACATTCCTGATCCTTCTGCTAATGTCTCAATAGCTGTTCAACATATTAGACAAGTTAATGACATGTCAGATTCTGAAATTTCCTGGACCTTCTCCTTATGCTCTTTATAGAAAGGTATAATACTGGCTCCTCCTATTACTGGCTCCTCCTGGTGAAAACTTTTATTGGCTATATTCATAATTATCCTGTTGATTTTATTATTTGGCCTTATATTTTATTATTATGCATACTTGTTTCTTTGGTCTTGTCTCCTCCAGACATAAACCCAAGACACACCTGGCACCTATCAAGGGCCTTTTAGATAGACCCTCTGTGGAGTATCTCTGACTGCCCATCACAACTCCCACCCTCTTCAGCTGGCAACAGTCCTTTCCCTTTGTTAGGCATACTTCTTGGGGGCAATGGGGTGTTATTATAAACAACTAAATTAGGTAAGAATATTGTAGGCTGTCAGAGTGGGCTGGGTCCTTGAGAGATCAGTACAGAAGACAACTGTGGCTGGAGGTGTATTCACCAAAAGCTAGAATTCAAGGGAAAAAAGGAACTACTCATTCATACGCTTCCCCTAGGGATGAACAGCAATAACTGATATTCTAACTAGGTATCCATCACCTTGGAGTGGAGGACCAAACCTCCTTAACCCATCTCTTTCATGTAAGTCCTTGTCTATTCCATGTATGTTTGCTACATGATTTGCTTTACAATTGCTTTACAATTGGATCCCCATTTAATCACTATTGCCCAAGCCACTACACTTATAACCTTATTTGCTCCCTATAGTCTTGTCCCACCTCATACCCACCTTGTGATTTCCCATTGGATCAATACTGTGACTATACTTTGTAATCTTATTAAATGATTCTAATTCTGTCCCACTTCAAATCTGCCTCAGGTCCTAGCTTTGTTGAAATACCATTTAGAACCATGGTTGGTAGGCAACTCACTTGTGGATCCCTTTTGTCCCTCTCAAACAGCTTCCTTTTTTGTACTGGGAACTGAATTCAGCACCTTGCACTTGCCAAGCAGGCATCTGTGCTGCTGAGTTATATCCCTGACCCAACAGAAGCTTTCTTTCTCTCAATAAATTCTTCCTATTATTAAAAAATAATAAGAACATATGGTTGATAAGAGTCAATGAAAAAGCAAGAGATAAAAGGACACAAATATCTGTTCACAAAAGTGATGACAGAAACTTCCCAAGCAAGGAAAAACAATTTGACACACAGATGAATAAAAAATATAAAATTCTAAGTAGCCACAATTTAAAAAATCTATCCCAAGGCATATAATAGAGAAATTCAATATAAGAACACAATATTAAAAGCTTTTAGAGAAAGCAAAACATCAAGGAAAGCTCATCAGAATCACAGCTGACTTCTCAACACAAACCCTTAAGTCAAGGAGATCTTAAAGTATTTCAAGTCCTAAAAGAAAACAACTTCCAGTGAAGATTGATGTACTCTATAAAACTCTTTTTCAAATTGATGGAGACATAAAAGACTTTCATGATAAAGAACACCTAAGAAAATTAATGACCACCAAAAAGAACCAGCACTCCAAAATATTTAAAATGACATTGTAGAGATAACGAGGAATTCAACTCTATGAACCCAAGCAGAATGAATCTATCAGGCAAGGCAAACAATTAAATGAACAGGAAAAAGGAGCCAAGAACAGGAAAATAACACAAGGATAAATCAATACACATCAGTTATGGTCTCAAGGTAAATGGTCTCAACTCACCAATCAAAACTAACAGACTGGCAGAACAGATCAAGAAGCAATATCCAACAACATACTGCATACAACAAACACATTTAACTTGAAAAGAAATTCATGAAGTCAAAGGATAGAAAACAATACTCCATGTGACAGAAACCAAGAAAAAGGCAAGA
The DNA here is from genome assembly GCA_002564285.1 of Tympanoctomys barrerae. NCBI lineage: Eukaryota > Metazoa > Chordata > Mammalia > Rodentia > Octodontidae > Tympanoctomys > Tympanoctomys barrerae. The sequence goes on along the minus strand of NDGN011349395.1, from coordinate 2,229 downwards.
GTAGCTATTCTGCTTGCAGCCAAAGTGGACTTCAAGCCAACACTGATTATTATAAAAACAAAGAAGGTCACTATATCCTTAAGGGGGCTTGCCAGTTAGCTCAGTTATTTAAGCACCTGCATGGGCAAACCCAGTCAGGTGCAAGGGACCGCGATTCAATCCCCAACTCCACATGCCACATCAGACCCGCGCTTAAGGCAGCCTGAGCTAGCCAGAAAAAAAAAAAATCCTTCTTGACTATATCCTTATAAAGGAAACAATCTAAGAGGAATAGATACGTCATAAATACATATGCACCAAATACCAGCATATCAAAATATATAAACAGATATTAACAGTTATGAAAAACCAAATAAGCAGTAGTACAGCTTTAATGGGGGACCTCAATACCCCACTGCACAAATAGATCACTAAACAAAAAAAACAAACAAAAAAAAAATTAGAACTGACCTAAACTTTTGAACAAATGGACTTAGATGTGTACAGTGTTCCACCCACATCAACATACACAACTGTCTCAGCTGCACACAGGATTTTCTCCAAAATAGATTACATACTAGCTCAAAGCGCTTAAGTAAATTAAATGCAAAGGGATTAAAATTATCTCATGTATATTATCAGACCACAGTGCAATGAAATTGGAAACTAACAGCAAAAGAAACAAAAACTTCACAAACACATGGAAATTAAATAACATCCTCCTAAACAACCAATGGGTCAGAGATAAAATTAAAGAATTACAGTTTCTACAATTAAACTATAATGTAAATGCATCAGAATTTATGAAAGCAGTCCTACAAAGAAAGTTTATAACAGTGAATTCACCTATCAGAAAAGTAGAATGTAGGGGCCGGGGAGATGGCTCAGTAGAATAAGCGCTTCCCTGGCAAGTGCAAGGGTCTGAGTTCAATCCCCAGTTCTGCCAAAAAGAAAAAAGCAGAATAAGCTCAAATAACAACTTAATACTGATTCTTGAGCTTCTAGAAAAAGAGCGAGTCAAACACAAAGCTCATGAGGGAGAAAAGTATAAAGCTCAGAGCAGAAATGAATACAATGGAGATTAAGAAAAAAATACAGGGGCCTGCCCTTAGCTCAGCTCTTTAAGTGGCTGCTTCAACAAAGCAGTCAGGCTCAGGTTGCTGTGGTTGGATCCCCACAACTCAAGCCAGCCAAACCTGCCCTGAAGGCATTCGGAGCAATAAAAAATAAAATAAAATAAATTTTAAAATAATTTTAAAAAAACCACTGGGAGGAATGTATGCAATGTGTTAATTATTGAAACTGTCCTACCAATTTGAAAATAAATAAATAATTTAAAAGAAAAAATACAAAGAATCAATGAATCAAAGAGTTGGTTCTTTACAATATTAAATAACATGACAAACTCTTAGCCAACCTTATCAAAAATGACTCAAAACCATGCAATAAAGAATGAAAATGATGAAATCCCAACAAAACTTGCAGAAATCTATAAGATCATCAATACCTACTTTGAGAACTTGTATTCTAATAAAAATGAAAGCACAGAAGAAATGGACAGATCCCTAGATAAATATGAATTACCAAAGCTGAATTGAGATGATATTACAATTCTAGAAAGCCCAGTATCAGTCAATGAACTTGAAGTTTTTTTTTTTTTAAACTACAACAAAGTGGTCTGGGGAGATAGCTCAGTAGAATAAGCACTTGCCTGGCAAGTACAGAGTCCTGAGTTCAACACCCAGTACTAAAAAAAAAAAAAACAAACTACAACAAAGAAAAGCCCAGGCCCTGATGGATTCAGTGCCAAATTCTAAAAGAAATTTAGAGAGCACCTAACACCACTATTTCTCAAACTCTTTAACAAAACTGAAAGGGAAGCAAATTCCTTCCTGCAACCAAGGACTACCCCAATGACCAAAACTGGAGAAGGACCCAACTAAGAAAGAGAACTACAGCCAAACTCCCGAATGAACATAAATGCAAAAATCCTCAATGAGATATGGGATGCAAATAGAATACAGCAAATTATCAAGATGATTATACACCATGACCAAGTGGGATTCACTCCAGGGATGAAGGGATGATTCAATATATGCAATACACCATATCAACAGAGCCAAAGACAAAAAATTACATGATCATCTCTATATCTGCAGAAAAAGTTTTTGACAAAGTGCCAACATTGGCCAGGGAGATGGCTCAGTAGAATAAGCACTTCCCTGGCAAGTGCAAAGGCCTGAGTTCAAT
>NDGN011349387.1:0-19921 GCA_002564285.1 Tympanoctomys barrerae | reverse complement strand
AGACACAAAAGGACTTATAGCTCAATATGGAAACATTGGGTTCTATCCCTACTATATATATATATATATATATATATATATATATATATATCCAGTCCCAAGCATATACCTTACAGAGTATGCCAGACAAAATATCCAATTTACCTTTGTCTATTTTTCCCATAAACAAATTTTCCTTATTTATTTATTTATTTATTTATTTTTGAGACAGGGTTTCACTATACAGTGTACACAATCCAGGCTGGCCTTGAACTCCTGATCTTCCTGCCTAAGCCTCACTCCCAAGTGTTAGGATTACAGCCCATACCACCAGGCCCAGATTCTTAACACCTCTTAAACGGTGGAAAAATAATTTGACATGGTATCCAACAAAGTGCTTACCTCTCTCGAGTGGATGAAATGCATGTGAGCCGACTCAAGCTCTTTGAATACGTGTCTCTGCTTCTCTGTCTGGATTTCGATTTCTCTGATCCCTAGTGAATCCTGGGAAGGTCACCAGGCCTCACTCCCACTATCAAGGGTAACACATTCAGCAAATTCTTCAGCCCTGTCCTCCCCCAGTCTTCTGCAGTCCCCTGGCAGCCTGCTGGACAGTGTCCACTAGCACAGCTCTTTGTCACTGGTCCCCTGCCAGCCCTGTCACTACCTTGTTCGCGCGGCGGCTGCTTTTGATGGGCCCTTTACCCTCTGTCTCAACCCTGGGGTGGCATTTGGAGGACCTTCTGGCATGGAGGATCCTGCTATTGGCTCAGTCCCATCGATCTGTTGAGAGCACCGTGGGGACGTCCCAAAGATGTTACAGCGCTCTCCTCATTGTACAAAAACTCACCACAGTGAGATGGCCATACACAGGAAGCAAAGGGCGAAGGCCAAGGGAAAGAGCTCTGACTGAAGAGCCGGTCCAAATCCCACTGTGCTGAGTGAATGGTTCTGGACAAGTGATTTGCACATCACTGTAAATACCACATTTACGTCACTAGACAGCATGCTGGGAAATCCACCCCCTGTAAGTACTCAGCTAGTTCGTGTCAGGAAACATACAGCGCCATATAAACAGCACCTTGGTTTAGTCACCCTGTAAGTCCCTCCATGACCACTTGCAGAATACCCTTCTCACCAGTTCCTGGAAGCATGAGCCTGCTTCCTGGTTTCAGGAGGGCCACAGAAATGGGCACACATAGTTCGTAGGCATCTGTATCCGGCTTCTTTTACCTGGCATGACGTTTTGGCTAATCTGTGTCATAGTGTGTATCAGCTTATGCGTATGTCTTCTGAAGACTGAACTGTACTGCAACATGTTCACATAACACCTCTTCTTTTGTTTTCTTCCTCCTCCTTCTCCTTCTTCTATTCCTCCATCTTTTTTTTTTTTTTTTTAATATTGGGAGTCAAGCTTAGTGCACTTGCCCTGGGCTACATCCTCATCTCTTTATTTTTTGTTTTATTTTTCGAAATGTTGAGACATAGTTTTACTAAGTTGCCCAGGTTGGGCTCAGACCTGCAGTCCTCCCTAATCAGCCTCCCAGAGTGCTGGCATTGCAGGTATGTGCCTCCTCACCTGGCTTCACAACCTTGTCTTTATTTGCCAGCTGATGGATATTGAGACAGTTTGCATTTGGACCTCTCATGAATAATGCTTCTGTTAACATGGACATATAAACATCTGTGTGGACAAATGTTTTTGTTTCTCTTGGGTGGATGCTTAAGATTGATGCATTGGGTTATGTGTTGTCTAGCTTTTAAGGGAACAAACTCTTTCCCAAAACAGTGTTCTCATTTAGCATTCCCATCAACAACCCATGGTGTCCACACACTCACCAACTTCCCTGTAATTTTCTGTCCTCTGTATTATAGCCGTGCTAGTGGGGGGCGAATCCTGTGCTACTATGTTCTATCAGTGAATATGAACATGCTTTCATGCATTAGCTGACCACCCACACATCTTCTCGGGTCAGATGTCTATCCACATCTGGCACATTTAACATGGGATTATCTGTCTTCTTCTTGTTGAATGTAAGACTTGTTAGTATGGTCTGGGCACGGACTTCATGTGGGATAGAGGATGGGCACCTATTTGCTCCCGACGGTGCCTTGTCTTTTCATATGTTATTTAAGTTTCTCGAATCTCACCTCAATTGTTGCATATATATTGTGGGAAAATTGATAACACCTACACTCAAGATTTTAATAAAGACTAAAAGAGGATTATATGTAAAAAAAAAAAAAACATTTAGCACAGTGTGTGGGAAATGCTAGGAGATTTATTGAAGAGCACAAATATAAGGAATTGCATGGAAAGTGTCAGGTTTTGTCAGGCAACAGTGATTTCCTTATTCAAGGGGAAAGATTCTATGTACAGGCTGAAGACTCCACAGTAGGAACATAGTCCTCAGGTATGTATTGAAAACTTAGAAAAGAAAGCTGTATGAGGAAAAGCAGCCAGCCCAGGTAGGGGAAAGGGACCACAAAGGACAGGCGTGAGTAATCTCAGCTGGACAGGACTGCAGCGGAGGCCACGCATTGTGGCCCACAGGGATTATCTCCACAGCGCTCTCTGCCCAGAGCCACCCAGCACTGACCTGAGACAGAATCCAGGAGGAAACCAGGCCCTTTACTCGGGGCTCCTGCTGTTGAGGTATAGAAAAGGGTCCCATCTATTATGATACAGGAGAAATACAGTTCCTGACCTTTTAGGTGTCAAGCATGCCAAGTTTGTGGTCTCACAACATCAAGAATGAAGTCATGAACCAAAAGAGGAAATTAGGAGAGTTTTATTAGACATAAGGAGAAGGAAAACAGCTCTTGGATTTCCAGGAGGGTCATGAATGGGTAGCCACTGAGTTACCTCTGTCAGGGATAATTTCTATAGCCTCATCACACTGTGGGTCCACATGGATTAAACTGTGCACAACCTATAGCTTTACAAATATAGTTGTTTAGCTAATATTGCTATAGTATGGAAGCAAGTCACACAGCAAGGTTGAGTAGAAAAAACAAAAGTGTTTTTTTTAAGAAGGGCTGCAGCATGAGTCCAAATGTTCTGGTCACCCACCCATGGTTCTGATGCCTATCTGGGCCCACTGGATCAAGGGGTGCTAATTCCACTATAATCTGAAGTTGCTGTTTATCCCTACAGGGGCATGCAGGCCTTGCCATAGCTTCTCCCCCCTGAGGCCTAAGTTGCCTTTGTCCAGATTCTGATGTCTTTGTTTTCTGCGCTGGCTTCTTGAGGGCCACAGTTCCTCGATGGCTGTGTGTTAATATCTACCTAACTTAGCTGCTGCCTCAGTTACTTTTCTCTCATTTCTGGGACCCAAAATGAAGGAAGGAAAGGTTTATTTAGTTCACAGTTTGTGGGGGTTTCAGTCGGTAATCAGCTGGCTCCAAGGCAGAGTGGCACATGGCAGAGAGCAGCTGTCCATGGAGGCAGAAAACAGCAAGAGCAAAGTGGGAGGTGCAGCAGCAGAGGGCAAGCCTTTCTTCCTCCCTTATATTGCTTTCAGACTACCAGCAGGTGGAACACTCACACACATGACCCCAGCACTGGATCATGAATTAATCACAAATTCTAGAAACCCACCCCAATGACTGTGTGAGGCTTTAGGGGGACACCAAGGTACAAACCATAACAGCTGCCTGTAATAAAAGGCAAAATCAATGAAATAGCAAAGATTCTGGATGACATGAAAACATATCACCAATGCTGAAGACAACTTCAAAGACATTACTTAAGACAGGGATAACTGCGGTGCCTGTCAAGGACTGGCATGGGGTGAAACACAAGAGCAACCGAGTCCTGGGTGCAGGAGTGCCAAGGTCGGCCACTCCATGATATGGACCAGCTAGACAGATGGTGAGGGATACTGTGATGGCTCATAACCTGCACCCAGCTTAAAACTGAGGTCATTGCCTCAGGCACTCATTACCAAAACACAGATTTAGAGACCAGGGACACTAAACCAGGAAACCCTGGCTGTCAGTGGTGCAGGCCTGGAGTCTCAGTGCTCTGAGAGGCTGAGCCATGAGGATCAGACTGAACAACTCAGTGAGACCCTGATTCAAAAAAATGTAAATAAATAAATAAAGGCTAAAGGTGTAGGTTAATGCGAAGACTCTGGGTTCAATTTCCAGCACCACAAATTTAAAGAAGAAAAGAAGATAAGCCCAAAAGAGTAGAACAATGCTAACAGCTGGAATTTATTTGACCTTACAATACACTGGACACTGGGTCAAGTCCTTACATGAATTATCTTATATAATCTTTGTGGTTCATAGTTAAATAGGCCCTATTATTTCTCCATTATAGATGTGCAAGAACCACCTAGCTTCAGGGAGGTTAAGACACTTGTCAGAGCTGGGGTGCAGCTGAGAAATTTGGCCCAGGCCTTTGCTCCTAAGCCCCACACCATGCTGGACCCAGTCCTAGTCTGGCTCACATCAAAGGTGGGAACCATTGCCTCCTCCCCTAGAATCAGGCACTGAGCCTGGCTTAATAGAAGTGTGGTCATCAAGGATGGCAGGGACTCAAGTTAAAGCAATATCTAGTGACATAGAAAGATGCTGAGCCCTCGTGTGAAGCATGGCAGACAGCCCCAGTGGGCCTACTGTATCAGTCAGCTTTCCCAAAGCTGGAACACAATACTGACACCCACAACCTAAAAGAGGAGAGGTTTCATTTGGCTCATGGTTTCAAGGGATTCAGTCCATGGTCTGCCGGCTCCAAGACAGGAACATCATGGTGGAAGTGTGTGATGAAGCAAAGCTGCTTAATTCATGGTGATCATAAGCAGAACAAGGAACCAGTACCAGACAGAAAGGGATCAGGGCCAGGCATAGAACCCAAGGTCAGCTCTCTGTGACCCACCCAAACACACCCAGAAGTGTTTCACCAATCCCCTTCCAGCCCCAAGCCAGTCATATTAACCCTCCACCCTAACTGCTACAAATGACTTCATAAACTAGGCACGAATGTAGGAATATCTTCATTGAACATTAAACAGAAGTTAGAGCAGATTCAGGCTTTTCCCAATGGAGGAGCAACTTTATTCTGTCCACATAGCTGTTTTCCTGAATTCTGTTGAGCTACTCGCTTTGCTGGGCCCCAGGGCCTGTGCCTGGGGCACTGTGTACAGTGTACAGTGGGCTCCAGGATGGGGCCATCAAAACTGAAGCTGGTAAGAGGTTGGGTGTGCTCCTCCCACCTGCATTACTCAGAATTCAGACACACATCAGCTTCTTGGTGGGCAGGGAGGGACTCGGGCCTGGTGTTTAACCTCTCTGGCCTGAATGTAATCTTCTGTAAAGTGTACATAATAATTATGGCTGCTCCATAAGAACCCTTTCACATAGGGAAACTTAAGTAAAGTACTAGGTTTAAAGCCATGAGCAAAGGGTTGACATCAGAAGAATGCCTGGGTGCTAGCCCCAATGTTCACATCAGAGAGGAATGGCTTAGCCCAAAATGTCCTTGTCCCCAAACATGTCACATCCTTCTTCCACTGTACAATCCCTGGCAGGATACATAGGATGCCAATGGAGCCTAATCTTGTCATTCTTATCCTACACAGAGAAGGAAGGACTATGTCTCTGAAGATAAAACATCTCTAATTCCCTTCCTTCCTCTCTCTTCTCCCTGTCTGCATCCCCCCCTTTTAGCCTAATAGACAAAGAATGAGAGTCCTGGCATCTAGCCAAACTAGCAGGAAGTTATGAATGAGGATTGCAAAAGATAGTTGACTCTCCAAAGAGATAGGCTCCAAATTAATCCTGAAGGCTGGACAGTAACCACAGGAAACACGGAGCCATACAGCCAGCACTTAACACTTACATATCTCTGGCTATGCAGAGTGTTAGGCAAACAATAGTCTAATCCGCTAACTGCCTGCAGGAGGTATTATTAGCCATTAAATATTTGAGATCAGCCTTTGGGGACACTCTGGCAAGCCCAGAATCTGGCATCTCGGGTCTCACTGTGGAACTAAGATTTCCACACAAATCCTGAGGAATATCACAACAGATTTTCCAACAACTGGTTAATGCCCATAGTGCTTAGCAAATCAGACCTGTGTTGATGTGTCAATGCCCTGGGCACTGATTTAGACAACTGCCTAATTAAGATCTTGTAACTCATCAAAGGGATATTAAAGAAAAAGTACCAGCTTCAGAGACTAAGGAATGCACATAAGCAGAGCCTGCCTCTTCACCTGGTGGGTACCTCCTTTGGGACAGCAGCCATCAATTAAATTATCAGGGGACCTTCTGTGGGGCCAAGCCTACTGCACCCTCTTCTGTCATGCCTACTTTCTCCTGTCTTGTCCATTTTCCCTTCAGAGGTCTAAAAACTAGCTCAAGGTCAATCCAGGAGAGGACACTGGACAAAAGAAATAGCACAATGTGCAATTGAGAGGGTTTAGAAATAAACTCCTAAGGGAGTTTGCTGCATAGTGATGATTCTCCACCTCCGTTGCCACCATGTTGTTAGTAAAAGGCAAAAGACTTATACGATTTGAAGAGAAACCAGAGTATACCATGTCTTAAATATACATTTGCCATTTCAAATCTCCTTAGCAAGTAGGAACAGCTCTCTCTATTGTCACAGCTGGCAAAGTCAAGCCAGGTTTGCTGCTGAGAGAATGCGTTGCCATAAATGTTTTTACCTAGCTGGAACTCCAGCACTGACTGCCCACACATGCTCTGGGCCTGGGGAATGCTTTATCTCTCAACCTTGCCCTCTTCATCTGTAAAGAGGAGACACTAATGCTGATTCTTGTCTCCTGGTGGTGCTGGGAGATCCAAAATGCAGACCATACTGTAGGGACACCTGCATACCTATGTTTACTGTAGCACAACTCCAAGTAGTCAAGATATGGAACCAACTGAGAGACTCAGCAACAGGTGAATGAATAAAGAAAATACGGCAAATACTGATACACACAATGGATTTTATTCACCGATAAAGAAGAATGAAAGTGTTCAATTCAGAGGAAAATGGGTGGATATTGGAGATAGTAGAGTCCCTTCCTCTGGCATGAAAGAGAAGTGGGAGAAAAGTAAAGAGATCCTTTATTGCTCTGTGTGTGAGGGCTGTCCAAGAAAAGCAAGGTCCCTGGGGGTGGGGAGCAGGCTGGCAAAGAATTTATCAGGCTGGATTAAGGGTGGAGTTTGCATTGTCCTAACAGGTGCTGATAGGGAAAGGCTTGGCAAGCACACAAAAAAACAGAAGAGGGGGCCCAGGAGATAGCTCTATGGTCTAAGCACCTGCCTGCTAAGCACAAGGAACAGAGTTCAATCCCCAGTACTGCACAGGCCTCTCCACCCCTACCTTGTCATCTGAGCTGCATAGTGAGACCCTGTACCAAATAAATAAACATTTTTTTTTAAAAAAAAGAGGAAGTTTCCAGTTAACCAAGGGGAAGAAGACAGAAGTCAGTCTAGGAGCAGCTTGTCATTGATTCTGGGATCTCAGTGTCAGGCTGATTTGCTGCTGTGATGACCTGGCGGACCATTGCACAGGCGCAGACCCTACAACCCAGTGGGCTGTTGTATGTGTGCAGAGCCATCAGAGATCACCACAGTGAGCAAAACAAGCCAGAGTCAAAGACAAATATGACATTCTCATTCTAATGTGTGGAATGTAAAATGATGAATGAAAGTAGGGGCGGGAAGAAAGGAACAAGGGAGAGGAAGAAGGGGTGTATGAGCAGGTAATGAGGAGATGGATATAATAAAAATGTATGCATTGCAACTCAATATTGCAAGAAAGTGATCAGTTCTGATAATAAAAGGAGAAAGAACAGATGTATACCAAAGACCTGGGGAATGATGGTGGCTCGATGGTGGAAACTTCTCCTACGAGGCCCTAGGCTTTGCCTTCATCTACAAGGCTCCAGGTTTCATCTCCAGCCTTGAAAATAATGCTCATCAAGTCCTGGTACATATTTAGAGCTTGATGATGTAATCTCTGCAGTTGTAATGCTACACTAAAAGGAGAACCAGATGATGAAGGGTACATAAGAAACAGTGATGAGAGGCTCTCTCCACAAGCCACTTGTCATGTCCAGGTGTTGAATACCTCTCAGAATATCAAGATGCCTTAGGAGACCTCAGATACAGAACATCTTACAAACCCAATAAGATTCTAGGGTTACTAGTAGTATAAGCATGCATTTCTGTTGACACTGAAGGACATAATATAAAAAGCATTGGTCATCCAGCACACATTACCAGGACTCCTAGGAAAAGGCTGAGTTTACATCTACTCGGAAGTATATGTGGTAGCTCTACAGGTTCTTATCGTGCCAAGCATCTACGAAACTGGGAGCATCTGCAGGGTGAAATCAAAGGACTCAAGAGCCTAACCATGAAAAAAACATAGAAGAACCTTAGGTGCATGCAAGTAAGTGAAGGATGAATGTCTGAAAAGACCACTTATGGGGTGGCCAGCCAAATAGCTCAGTGCAAGGGCTGAGGGTTCAATCTCTGGGGCTACCATGCTGGCCCAATCCCGGGGGTGTGAGCTGACATGGCAATTGAGACAGGGCGTGGTGGCACACACCTGTAATCCCAGTTCTTGGGAGGCTATAAGTAGGCGGATTGCTACGAGTCTGATCTAGTAGTGAGACTCTGAACACCCTGTAGACCCTTCCCTAAAATACAAAAAAAAAAGGACCACTTGTGGTTTGGTTCCCACTGTGTGACATTCTGAAAAAGGCAAAGTTATGGGGACAGTTGAGATCACAGCCCCTCCTTTGGTTATTGGTTCATTTCTTAATGATAGCTATTCTTTTTGGAGTGAAATGGAATCTCAGTGTTGTGTCAGTTTGACTTTAGTTTAGTGCATGGTGATAGACCTAGATCTAGTTTTAGGCACGTGGAAAGCCAGTTTCTCCAGCACCATTTATTATTGGTTGTCATAGGTGGCTTTTATCATATTGAAGTAAAGACCATCTATTTCAATTTTCTGTATATTTTTTCCCTAATGAATAAGTATCAAACTTTGTCAAAAGATTTTTTTTGCATCTATTGAGATGATCATGAGATTTTTGTCTTTGGCTTTATTAATATGGTGTATTACATTTACTGATTTACACATGTTGAACCATCCCTACATTCTTAGGATGAATCCTACTTGTCATGGTATATAATCTTCTTGATAATTTGTTGCATTCTGTGTGCTAGTGTCTTATTAAGGATTTTTACATCAATCTTCATTAGGAAGATTGGCCTATAATACTCTTTTTTGGTTAGGTCTTTCTTTGGTTTTGGTATCCAGGTAATACTTGTCTCCAAGAATGAGTTAGGGAGCATTGCTTCTCTTTCAATTTCATTAAAGAATTTGAGAAGTATTGGCATTAAATTTTATCTAAATTTCTAGGAGAATTAAGCAGTGAATTCATCAGGACCTGTGCTTATCTTTGCTGGTAAGTTTTTAATTACATTTTCAATCTCATTAATTCATTTCTCAGAATTTTTATATCTTCTTGATTCATCTTTGGTAATTCATGTGTATCTAGCAATCTGTTAATTTCTTCTGTGTTTTTCATCCTCTGTGAGTAAAGATTTTTGAGGCAGGTATTGATGGTCTTCTGAATTTCCAAGGCTTTGTAGGGATTTTACCCTATTCTTTTTATTCATGTATCCTTAATACATCAATTTGAGTCTTTTCTTTCCTTTTTTCAGTAAGGTTGGCTAAGGACCTATCAATTTTATTTATTCTTTCAAAGAACCAACTCTTTGATCCATTAATTTTTTGTATTGTTTTCTTAGTCTCCATTGTGTTAATTTCTGTTCTGATCTTTATAATTTCCTCCCTTGTGTGGACCTTGAGCTGGTCTTGCTCTTCTTTATCTAGAAACTTGAGGTGAACACTAGGTTGTTTATTTGTGTTCCTACTGTTTTCCTGATATGTTACCACTATAATTTTCCCTCTTAGAACTGCTTTCATCATGTCCCATAAGTTCCAGTGTGTTGTATCTGCATTCTTGTTTAGTTGTAGACATTGTTTAATTTCTTCTTTCATTACAACTGTGACCAATTGGTTGTTTATAAGTGTGTTATTTAATTTTTGTGTGTTTATGAAGTTTTGTGGTTTCTTTTGCCTTTAATTTCCAATTTCATTGCACTACAGTCAGATAATATGCAGGGAATGATTTCAGTTCCTTTGCATTTACTTAAGCTTGTTATGTGTGTTAGTATGTGGTCTATTTGAGAAGACATCCCACATTCAGCTGAGAATAATGCATATTCTGATGATGTTGTGTGTAATACCTTATAAACATTGCTTACAGTCTTGGTTGATTTTTTTTTCAGAACTGGGGATTGAACTCAGGCCCTTGCACTGCCAGGCAAGTGCTTATTCTACTGAGCCATCTCCCCAGCCCCTGAATTCTGATGTTTCTTACTTAATTTTTTTTTGTCTAGTTGATCTATCTCTTTTTTGACAATGGGATCTTAAGGTTTCCCATTATAACTGTGTTGTTGCTTATTTGATTTTTCATGTCTATTAATGATTGTCTTATAAGGTTGGGTGCTCCCATATTTGGTGAGTATATATTTATGATTGTTATGCCTTTTTCTTGAAGTTTTCCCCTAACAAGTATGTATTGACTTTCTTTATCTCTTTTGATTATTCTTGGCTTGAAGTTCACATTGTCTGCAAACAGAATTGCTACCCCTGCTTTTCTCTGAGTTTCTGTTGCACAGAGGATTGTTTTCCAACTTTTAACTTTCATTCTATGAATTTCATTATTTAAATGTGTTTCTTGTACATAGCACATTGTTGGATCTTGTTTCTTGATCAATACTGCAGGTCTGTTTCTTTTGATTGGTGAATTGAGGCCACTTACATTGATGGTTATAACTGATACGTATTTGATGGGATTCCAATAACATAACTTTGGGATAGTAAATATTGGCTTCTTGGACCAAGATGAGGACCTGGAAGTGTCTCCTACATATTGTCTTATCTTTGTCATGATATTTTCCTGTTGTTGGTTACTTGCTTTTCCTCTGTGTTTAATTGCTTGCCCTGCCTGGTGGTTTCCTTCTGGTGATATTCTTGGAAATTTGTTTTTTTTTAACCCCTGTTTAGAATATCTTTCAGTGCTCTTCACATGGTTGGTTTGATGGCTGTGAATTTCCTCAGTTGTTCTTTGTCATGCAAGTATCTTATTTCTCCATTAATTTGAAAAATAATTTTTCAGTATATATCAATCTGGGTTGGAATTTGTTTTCTTTCAGGATTTTCAAAACTTTACTCCAAGATTTTCTTGACTTGAGAATTTGTATTGAGAAGTCTTCCATAATTCTGATGGGTTTTTGTTATGGTTTATATTTGGATGTTCCCCCAAAGCCTCATGAAGTCATAAGAGCAGATTCTAGAGTTCGTGATTCACTCATGCCCAATTCTGGGGTTATGGGTGTGAGTGCTACACCCACCCAGGGGCAGGTAACCTGCATACACTATAAGGGAAGGAAAGAGGCTTGCTCTTTCTGCTCATCTCCATTTTGTGCTTATGCCTTTGCTGTTTTCTGCCCCCTGTGAACTACTGCCCTCTGCCATGTTCCAGTCTGCTTTGGAGTCAGCAAGTATGGACTGACACCTTCACAAGCTGTGAGCTAAATAACCCTTTCCAGAGCTGGGGAGATATCTCAGCAGTATATGTGCCTGCCTGGCAAGTACAAGGTCCTAAGTTCAATCCCCTGTACCGCAATGCTGTGCCAGTTCCAGAACTCATGGCACACTGTGCCTGCCCCTGAACTGTGGTGGGGCATGCCACTAATCCCAGCACTAAGGAGGCTGAAGCAGGAAGATCACTATGAGTTCGAACTGCAGTGAGAGCTTGTATCATAAATAAATATATGAATAAATAAATAAGTAGATAAATAAAATAAACCTTTCCCTCCTTAATTCTGGGCATAAGGAATTTTGTCTCAGCAATGGCAGACAAAATAACCAAGACTGCTTTCCTTTATAGATGATGTTTCTTTTTCTCTTACAGCTTTTAATATTCTGTTCTAGTGCTGAATTTCTGGAATCTTGATTATTATACATCTTGCTGTAGTTTTATTTTGGTCACAGTTCTTTGGAGTTCTATATGTTTCCTTTATTTGTGTTTCAAATTTTTATTCACACTTGGATATTATTATTATTATTATTAGTTATTATTATTATTAATGTGAATAGGTTTTCTAATGGAATTTACACTGTCGCCAACATTGTCATAGACCCCAATCAATCTGTTATTCTTCTTCACTTCATCTTGTAGCTGTTGGATTGATTTTTCATGGTTTCTTGCTATTTTTAAAATGTCTTTCTTTTCACAATAACTAGCTGCAATTCTGTTTTCAAGATCTGATATTCTATTCTCTCCTTAATTCAATATCTTGTGTAAACTTCCAGTGGAGGTTTTAATCTCTTGGATTGTTAGGGGAAATCTGTTTCATGGATTCAATGTGTTTCCTATGTTGGGCTTTTCGGTGGGGGGGTTTCTATCATTTTTCAAAGCTCCTCTATTCTTTTATCTACATCGTTTATAATATCATTGATCTTAAACATCATTTCTTCTTGTACCGGAGAGATTATTTCCTCTATAGACTTTTCCACTTCTTTTTTCACTTCTGTTGTTATCATTTCAGAAAGTTCCAGTGTTTGAGTTTCAACTTTGTGTATATCATTGTGCTCCAGGTTTGTCCTGCATGAGCTGCGGGCTGGGATTGCATTTAGCTTCAGCATCTTGTCCTTTTCTATTTTCTCTTTTTCATTTTATTTTGTTTTCTGTGTTAATATTTGCCAATTTCTTATGATAGGTTTACCACCAGTATTGAATCTTCCCTAGGAGATGTCTATTCTACAGGGTGTAACCTAGATGTAGGTAGTTGTTTATAGCTTTCCCAAGAACTTATCTTCCCAATTTGTAAAGGGTTCAAAGTTACTATTTGGTTCAGTACCCAATTCTTTAGTACTAGGCTATGGTGATTATTATGACCCCACACATTCACAGGGTTATTATACAAGGGAGCAAAACTGATCATAACATGCATGACATCCTGCTTAAAGTAGTACAGCTAGTAATAATAGTAGTTTCAAGTACAGCTTAACTACTGAAAAATTATAGTAAACATTAATCTGCTACCTCCAACCACAGGGGTAAACCTTAAAGTTCTATAACAAAATCAAACATATACCATGTACTTAAATGCAGTGATTTCCCCCTTAATGGAGTGGATTTACCTTTCTATTAAGGATGGGGAAGCTAAAAAGGGAAGAGTACTGGATGAAGTGATAAATGAAATCAAATATAGTAGAGTCAAGGCTGGAGGTCAAAGGTTGATCTCCTGAGTTTTGGGAAACTGGAGGACACAGGAGGGAAAGAATGAAATCCAATGTGAAGAAGTAATCGGTAAGGGAAAAACAATGTTTACTCATTTGAGAGTTTAAAACTAAGAAGTAGAGGAAAGAGAGAAAGCACTTAAAGATTGGTTCTACTTAGCAGGGCTTTCCACTGGTTATCACAGGAACAGAAAAGAATTATGAGTATGGGTGTGGGCTTGAGTTTTATAGAGTAAAGATGACACTGATATTTGGCTTCCTTTAAAATTACCTGAGAACTGATGACAAACACACCTGCCAACAAAGAAAAAGACTGATAATGTGGCTGCTATCTGCTCATAGTTTGAGAGATTTGTGGCTAATATTCAAGCAATTTACACACCATCTGAATACATGACGACTGATGAACACCTTGCAGCATTTCATGTACATTATAGCTTCAGGCTGTATATTCCAAAAACAAGATATGGAACAAAAAATGTATGTCCTTGTAGATATATAATACTTTCACTTTAGAAATGCATCCTGGAATTCAGCTGTCAGCATCCCAAAGACCTACTGTGACAACAGTAAAACCAAAAAGATATCAACTGTGTGCTACAAAAAGGACAGGAAAACAAAGCATACATGCTATCAGTGTAAGTGATACTTGTGTATAGAACATGTAGTTTTCATGTGTGAAGACTGCATTGAGTGCACCAGTTGAAGCAAAGCTCATTTCTGTGGTGCAGTTTTGTTTGTATCTACATTGTATTTCACATCGGTTTTATTTCTGATGTTATCTTTTAGGTTCTGCAAGTAAGCAAACAGCTGATGTGAAAATGGTAATGTGCATTCTATTATTTGATATTTTATTTTATCTTATTTTTCTAGTAAGTACACCTTGTGTAACATGGTAGGAAACTCCTGACAGAACAGGAAGACAAGAGAGATAACAAGAATGGCCTGCCACATAGAAAAGAAAAGCTAAGCACATGTGCTGTCCATTTAAGTGAGATGTATGCCTGGAGCATGTAGTTATCATGTGTGAAGACTGCCTTTGGAAGTGACAACTGAAGCAAAGACTTTTGTCCTCTTGATATTTTCATTGTAATTCATACAAGCATTTATTTCTAATGTTACATTTTAGGTTTTACAAGCAAGTACACAGCTGATATGAAAATGTTGATAAGTATTCTAAATGTGCAACACTTATTCAGAATTTATACTTTATTAGGGGCTGAGAGATAGCTTGAAGGTCTAGTGTAAGTGATACTTGTGTATAGAACATGTAGTTTTCATGTGTGAAAACTACCTGGCAAGCACAAGGACTTGGGTTCGATCCTCAGTGCCACATGTCCTGCCAGCCTGGAACCCCTGGTGTGCTGTGCCAGCTACTGAAACCAGGTGTGACTGACTGTCCACGCCTATAATCCCAGCACTGGGGAGGCTGAGACATGAGAATCACTATGAGTCTGAGCTGCATAGTGAGACTCTGTACCAAATAAATAAATAAAACTTTTTTAAAGTAAAGAATTTATACTTTATTTTATTGATATTTTATGTTCCTATTAACTACATATTGTGTAATATGATAAGAACCTCCTGACAAAATAGAAAGCCCAACAAGATGTCAAGTATGCCCTACAAAAAGTCCAGGAAAAAAAAAAACACATGTGCTATCATTATAAGACATATATGAGTATGGAATATGCTATTGTCACAGGTGAAGACTGCCTTGTGTGTGACAATTGAAGTAAAGATTGTTTTTCTAGATTTCTACTAGTATTTTCACTATAGTTATATAGAAATTTATTTTTGTTGTTATTTTTAGACTTTGTGCGCCAAAAAGCAGTTGATGTTGAAAATTTTGATGCTTTTTATCAACACTCAATAAATATTAAAAATTCAATGCTTTTTGTGATATTTTCCTGTTAAGTACTCATTGTTCATTATAGTAAAACTCAGAGGCAAAATAACTATAACCTACTTTTCTTCACAGAAGAGCCTGACTCAAGTATTTCATTCTAGTCACAAAAATGTACTAATGCAGAAGTCAATCGAGATTGAATTTTAGTCATCACTTAAGAATATGATAAATCCTACTGCTGTTAGGTAGGTACAAATCTTCATATCCCTGTCTTTGTCATGCTATGGCAGATGCTGGGTTGAGGACAAGAAGGTTGGGTGTGCAAATGGAGGGAAGGTGTGACCCTTCCACCAGAGGCAGACTGAGGAGCCTTGCAAGGCTGAGTCAGTGACCAGGGGTAAGGTAGAAATCCTGCACCCAGCACCCACTGAAGGGCTGCGCAGGAGCAGGTACAAGGCCATCCCCCAGAGAACAGAGTTTGGGGAGCGAAAGCAGAGGAGAGGTCTGAGCTGATCCCCTGGGCCGGCTGACATAGCATCACAGGGGCCCCTGAGTCCTGGCTGGAGGCTTTGGGGACCCTGCATTTTGTAGTGCTACCCCGCCCCCCACACCAACTTACTACTTTTATACAGTGCCCACTGCACCACAATTCTCCTGAGGAAAAAGACTTGGGAAGGTTGAAGGAAAGCAACAATTATTAAATATCTTTCTATAGTTTAAACCTTGGAGGCAAATGTGATTCGAATTTTAGAACCATAGAAATGGTTTTTCTCTCATTTAAAGGGACAGACATTTTACAGAAGTTGAGTACAAGACATCTCTAAAAGAATGCTTTGCATGCTTGCTCCTAAGTATTCTAAAATGATTTCTAGAAACTCTCAAAGCCAGTTTTATACACAGTCGCTTGGGGAGTATATCATTTTCCAGGTTGGATGAACCAGACATTTTGATTCTACCAAGGAAAATTTGGGTGAAACATAAACACTCCATCATTATAGGATACATACTGTGATTTGTTATCTCCATTTTTCTGTTTCAGAGAACAGAGTTGGGTTCATACCCAGCAGGAACCCCGCTATAGCTGATACCTTTAATTTACATTTTTTTGTAAAGGATGAAAATAATATCTTTGGATTTTTATCTTTAATATGTGAAGAAAGCATTGCCTTCTGGAGTTGAGGTTATCTTTGTGCCTGAGGATCTCTGCAACAGCAGTGTGCTGGGATCCCCCACAAAACAGCACTAAGAGGAAGATGGTCTGGTATCTGCTGTGATTTGAGCTGGGAATCCCCAAAGGCCTTCTGTTGAAGTCACTATTGGTAGGTGGTGATACTGTTAAGAGGTGGGGCTTAATGCAGGTGTAACCAGGAATAGCAGGGCCTCTTCCTCACTTTTGCTTCCTGGTGGTGATGTGCTGCCGAGCCCCTGGCCCAGACAACAAAGCCAACCCATCATAGACAGCCTAAGACTGGCGAGAGTCTGAGCCCCAGTGAAACTTGCACAATTAATTACTCAGGTATTTAGTATCACAATAGACAACTGACTAATGTAACATCCACCCTCTAGTAACTGAAGTCTAACTTATAGGTGACAGGATCCAGAGGGGAGGTCCAAGTGCCCACAGCAAGGTCTGCTAAGGTTCATGTTACTTCTTGGTAAGACTCAGGACTCAAGCTCATTTCTTCTTTAAGCCTAAAGCCACATCTGCTTGCATGAAAAGCATGGATCATGTGGTCCAAGAGATTCAATGTCTAACTCCACTGGAGCAGAAACAGCCTTGGGAAGGTGAGGGGATTTGTCTAAGGTCACAGCAAGACCAACATGCAGTCAGAGAGCCAATGAAGTCCATAGCCCAGCCCCCTTCCCTACTCTTCTGTTCGCTTTTCCCCTCTGGTTTTCTCATCCCTTTTTCTTTCTCTGGGTGCCACATCTATGTGCAAGGAGTCCAGATGTCCCCAGGAAAGAGCTCACTGAGTGACATCTGAGACAGAGTCTGATCCTTCTCTTTTTCCTCTTCCTGCCCTTTCCCCTGTCTCTGTTCATGTAGCTGCTAAGGATGGGGGTGCGTGAAAACTACGAGACAGCGACAGAGGACAGCAGCATGAAAGCTGTGTTAGATATTGTGTTAGTCACTGAATCCTCAGCATGCCCTTTAGGAGAAGCGTCATATGCCACAGGTGAGAGGAAATCCACACAAGGTCACAAAACCAGGAACCTGCAGGACAAGCAGACATTTCAGAATCCGGAGCCCAAGCTCTTACTCACTAGGACTGAGAACAAGCCAGAAACCCTTTGCCTCCTTCCTACTGTCATTGCCCTACCGACCTCCCCTTACAGGGGCCAGAGGTTCAGGAGCGACTTTCTTTGGGCCAATGGGTGCATCCAGGACCTGTAGAAGGCTTTCCAGAGCAACCCCAGAGCTGTCTTTCTCTACAATGCCTCCTCACTCGGGACTGTCCCTGGCCACTATGCAGCATCTACTCAGCAGCAGCGAGCATGAGCACTCAACCCGCCTATAAATAAGGACTGGCCTTCACAACCACACTGAAATCCTGCTTCAGTTCCAGGGCTACCACTGCAGACACAGAGCAGGTGATGAATAAGCCAACATTTCATCACCCTGAGCTGATGCTTCCAGGACTTTGACCCCTGGGCAAACCTCATAGCGCAGTATCACCTTTTCCTTGCCCTCAGAGGCTGGAGCTGATCCAGGTGGGCTGCAGAAGCCCAGAGTATCCAGTTGCCAGGTCATGCTTGGCAGGACCTCCCCCTCCCCATGCTCTTCTCCTCCATCTCTCACAGTAGCCCTGAGGGACCCACAGGATGATAGTGCTCTTTCCACTTTATGGACAAGGAAACTTAAGCCCAGGAGTATTATTCTATTGATTCAGGTCCTGGAGCTAGTAAATAACAGAACTGAAAGCATCTCTTTGGACTCCTTTCTAGTGCTCATTAAAGCAACAGAAACAGTCCTTAGTGTAACTCAGGATTCTTTGTCTTCTTAAGGGACTACGTGCTTTTTGAGGAATCCCATTTAAAACATTGCCAAGCAGCAGCAATGTAGCCGTCATTCCCCCCACGGTAAAGTCAGCTGCTAATAATCCCCCTCTTTTCCCCAGGTTGCTCTCTTCTTGGCTCCTGCCCTTCTTCCCCCAGTTCCCACTTATCCCGCAGTCTACTTTGCCACCACTCCCTGGGATAGGTCCCAGAGTGCCCCCTCTCTGGGTCTCCAGAAAGGAAGCAAGCATGCAGCGCTCCCCTCAGCCTCTGCTGTCCAAGTAGGAGAACCTAGATAGTAAGGAGGAACTGGGGGATGCGGGGGAGCAGCTATCCTCTCTCCTCTCCCATCTGGGGCAGAGCTGGGGAGAGATGCTTCCTGCCCCTGCAGACAGCCAGCTCTGGGGGAGGCTTCTTTTACATCCACTTGGCAGGGACGACTTAAGTAAGCCTTGACGACGACGCTCTTTCCCTGGAGACTAGACTAAAAGTATTGTTTAGAAATCTAATATATGGTTTATTTACTCAATTTGTGCTGAGCTCCACAGTTCCTTCAGGCCAGCTTCACTCGCCCATTACTCTATTAATGCTCCATTACTGAAATTAGTGCTGTAATTGGAGGGGGAAGGGCCACGGAAGGGGGCGCTCCTTAAAGGCACAGGTCTCACATAATCACATCACTGGCAGAGGCCCGGAGAAGCCAGTGTGGGGGGTCCCACAAAGTGGGGCAAAAGTAACATCTTCAAAGCTAGGGGAAGGAAAGGGACAGTGACCAAGCGACCAAGCATCAGCAGCCAAACGGGGCCTCAGGGACCACTGGGCCCTGTCCAGCCCCGATCAGGACCAGCACACAGCTACGCACCTCCAGAGGCAAAGTGCGCAGGGCCACAGGTGTGTGACTGCAGAAGGCTCAGGTGCAGCCTTTCTCTGGTGGAGAGGCTGAAGAGGACGTGTCCCTGTCACCCCTGCAGCTGGACAGACTTGCATGCTCTGGCCCCCTAAAAACACTCACTCCTTATCTAACCTATCCAATTGCACCCCATGAGCCCCCAAACCCACCTCTAGCAGCTCAGCCTTGGCAGATGTGGTCAGGCCATCAACCCTGAGCCCTCCTCGCTGGCCTCCTCCCTTCTTTCCTGTGCCTGTGTACGCGCTCTGGCTCTTTCCTCTTTGCTTCCAGCCTAAGAGGAGCCACAGTCCACTATGGACGCCTCCATCAACCAGCACTCCCACCCCGCTGGATTCTCCCTATTCACAATCTAACTCCTGTCCTATCAGCTAAAGAAAGGCTGGTTTCCTCACTCCCTCTTGTCCTAGCACTCACCATCCACTGGCTTCTCAATTCTTTGGAGTCTGAGTCGCACCTTTTCCTATCTAGGAGACAGCTTTTGGGGACCTGGGCTTGCGCCTCGTCCAATGCAATGGCTGTCTCTGAGTTCTTATTCTCCACGGAGTGAATGTCCCTTCCTCACGTTCACAGTGTTTTCTCCCTCTTCTCTCTGACAGAACATTCACTTTCTATCACTGAGTTTTCACATTTTTAAAGTGAACAGATCTTTTGAGAACCTAATGAATCACACATATGCACACAAGCACACACCATTGGTGACCTGTAGGAATCTGCAAATCTTGGGTTAGCTGCCTCTTCTTTCCTTCTTGGTATACTTGTGAATTCCTATAATAATTTCTGACATTGCCAGTCCTATGGATAACCCATTACTATTATGGACTACTGGACTATATTG
>NDGN011349377.1:0-11948 GCA_002564285.1 Tympanoctomys barrerae | reverse complement strand
GAAAGAAAGAAAGAAAGAAAGAAAGAAAGAAAGAAAGAAAGAAAGAAAGAAAGAAAACATAAGAATAGATACAAAATTTCATGAAACAGTAATAGCAATTCAACAGTGCTTGCTGTATTACATGATGTTATCTTCAAATTAGTTGTTTAGGTTACTAAATATAAATGTGTAAGATTGGTTGAAAGAAAAAAATAAAACAAAACAGTAACAAAAAAGTTGTAAGAAATTCAAAAGAAAAAAAATAAGAATAAAAAAATATTTTAAGCATTAACTGCACCTTTCAAAGAACAGCAGAAATCAACAGTACAACTATCCAAATCATTCTGTATGTATGTATGTATGTATGTGTGTATATATAATATAATATTATATATATATATAATCTTTTATTTGTTCTTTTCTTCAACCCAGTTTTTCCATCCCACTGAACAAGGTCTTCCTTCAACAGTATCTATTGTGCCTTTCAGGTTTAATTACCCTTTCAGATTCTCACACTAGTGAGATAATACAATGTTTACACATGACGTGTGGATCTGATTTATTTCACCTACTAATATTCTGTCTAATTGCATCCATTCATCTACAAAAACCTCAGATTTATTTTTTATACATGAGTAATAAGCCATTGTGGTAAAATACCATATCCTTTTTATCCATTCCTCAGTGGATGGGCATTTGGGTTATTTTCAGGATTTAGCTAGGACAAGTTGTGCTCCTATAAACATCAGTGCACATACATCGCAGTGATGTGATGATTTCAGTTATTTTGTAAAATACTTAGGAGGGGAATAGCTGGCTTGAATAGAACCTTCAATCCTAACTTTTCGAGGAATCTCCATACTGGTTTCCATAATGGTTGTACCAATCTGCATACCCACCAATAGTGGAAAAGTGTTCCTTTTTCCCACAGCCTCTCCAGCATTTATTGTTGGTTGATTTCTTGATGATAACTATTCTTCTGGTATAAGATGGTATCTCAGTGTGTTTCTAATTTGCATTTCTCTAATGACCAATGAGGTTGAACATTTTTTCATATATTTATTTGTCATTTGTATTTCTTCATTTGAGAAGTGTATATTCATCTCAGATGCACATTTTTGGGTTGTGTCTTTGAATTTTGGAGGCCTTATTTTTAATTTTTATATGTTCTAGATAGCAGTCTTTTGTCTGAAGGACAGTCTGCAATATTTTTTTTCCAATTCGTGGGTTTTCTTTTTACTCTGTTGATGGTTTCCTTTGACATGCAGAAATTTTTCAAAAAGATGAGATCCCAATTGTTTATTCTTTTAAATATTTCCCATGCAATTTGATTTTTGTTCATGAACTTGGTACATACCACATCTCATTAAGATTTCTACCTACCTTCTCTTCCAGAATATTTAGTTTTTCAGTTTTAATATTTAAATGTTTGATCCATTTTGACTATAGTTTCATGAATGTAATAGCCATAGGTCTATTTTGAGCCTTTGGCATGTGTAAAACCAGTTTTTCCAGCACTATTTATTAGAGAGGTTGCCTTTCTTCCAGTGAATACGTTTGGCACATTTGTCAAAGATAAAGTGACTGAGTATGTTTGTAGTTGTATTTGCATCTTCTGACCTGTTCCATTGATCCTGAGGTCTGTCTTTTTGACAAGTACCATGCTGATTTTATCACAACTTTGTAGTATAATTTGAAGTCAGGGATTCTGATGCCTCCTCCCTTTCCTTTGTTACTCAGGATTGTTTTTCCTATTCTATGTCTCTTCTCATGCCAGATTAATTTTAGGAGTGTTTTTTCTTGAAATGTTGGATATATAGTGGTGTTTTAACTGGGATTGCATTGAATCCCAATTGATACATTGCATGTATTTATCAAGACGATCAAGTGATTTTTGTCTTTGGCTCTGTTGATATAGTGCATTAAATTTATGGATTTGCATATACTGAACCATCCCTTCATTCCTGGGATGAATTCCACTTGGTCGTGATGCATAATGTTCTTTGTGATTTGCCACATTCTGTTTGCTAGTATTTTACTGAGGATTTTTGCATCTATGTACATGAGAGAGATTGGCCTGTAGTTCACTTTTTTGATTGGGTCTTTCTCTGGTTTTGGTATCAGAATAATGCTTGCCTCCAGGTATGAGTTTGGGAAAATTGCTTCCCTTTCAATTTGATTTAAGAATATGAGAAAAGTTGGCATGAGATCTTTAAATTTCATGTAGATATAGCTGTGAATCCATCAGGACCTGGGTTTTTCTTTGTTGGTAGATTTTTTATTACATTTTCAATTTCATTGACTATATTGGATTATTCAGAACTTTTATAACTTCTTGATTCAGCTTTGGTAGTTCACATCTATCTAGGAACCTGTCCATTTCTTCTGTATTTTCCATCTTGTGAAAGTAAAGATTTTGGAAATGAGTATTGATGATCTTCTGAATTTCTATATGGTCTGTAGTAATTTCACTGTTTTCTTTCCTCATTGCATGAATTTCAATATTTTCTTTCCTTTTTTATTAGGTTGGCTAGGGTTCTATCAATTTGATTTATTGTTTCAAAGAACCAACTCTTCAACTCATTAATGCTCTGCATTATTTTTTTTATCTCCATTGCATTTATTTCTGCTCTGATCTTTATAATTTCCTGCCTTCTTTGGGCTTTAGGTTTAACTTCCTCTTCTGTTCCTAGAGCTTGAGAAACATAGTAAGATCCTGATGCAAGAAATTACCACTGTAAATTTCTCTCTCAAGGCAGCTTTCATAGCATCCCACAGGTTCTGGTAAGTTGTATTTACATTTTCATTAAATTGTATCTATTGTTCAATTTCTTGTTTAATTTTGCCTGTGACTCACTGATTCTTCTGTAGGGTATTATTTAATTTCTGTGTGTTTATAGACATTTTGCTGTTTCTTTTGTCAATAATTTTCAGATTAATTGCACTATAGTCAGATAATATGCATGGGATACTCTTGATTCCCTTGCATTTATTTAAGCATGTTCTATGTGCTAGGACATAATCTATTTTGGAGAACATTCCCATGTGCAGCTGAGAAGAATGTGTGTTCTGACACTGTTGGGTAGAATACTCTGTAAAGGTCTAAGTTCATTTCTTCACAAGTTTGATTTAGTTCTGTTATTTGTTTGCTAATTTTTTGCATACTTTATCTATCTCTGTGTCAGTGGGATGTTAATGTCCCTCAATATGATTATGTCATTATTCATGATATTTTTCATATCTGTTAAAATGTTTCTTATATAGTTGGGTGCTCCTACATTGCGTGCATACATATTTATAATTGTTATCTCTTCCTCTTGCAGTCGTCCCCTAACAAGTATGTAATGACCTTCTTTATCTCTTTTAACCACACTTGGACTGAAGTTGACATTGTCAGCAACCAGAATAGCTATCCCTGCTATTTTCTGGGTTTCTATCACATGGAATATTGTTTTCCATCTTTTGACATTCAGTCTACTGATTTCTTTTTGAGTTAAATCTGTTTCCTGTATGAAGTATATTGTTGGATTTTGTTTCTTGATCCATTCTTCCAGTCTGCTTCTTTTCATTGGTGAATTGAGGCTGTTTACATTGATGGTTGTAACTGATATGTATTGGCTTATTTTTGTCATGTTGTTTTCTTACTGGAGGATCACTACTTTTCCCCTTTGCATAATTACTTGCTCTGGTTGGTGGTTCTCTTTTGTTTTGAAGTTTTGGTCATTTTTGTCTCTTTCTAAAATATCTGTCAGTACTCTTTGTAGGGTTGACTTGGTTGTCATGGAAGTATCTAATCTTTCCATTACATTTGATAGTTTTGCAAGATACATCAACCTGTGTTGAAAGTGGTTTTCTTTCAAGACCTCAAATATTTCACTAAAAGTTCTTGATTTGATGGTATGTGTTGAGAAATCTGCCTTGATTCTGATGGGCTTTCCATTAGAGGTGATCTGTTTCTTCCAAAAGCCTTTAAAATTCTGTTCTTTTGTTCAGCTTCTGGAATCTTAATATGGGTCTGGGTGAAGATTATGGCTATCTGGAGTTCTATATGCCTCACTTAAATATATGTCAAATTATTATCCCATTCTTGGGAAATTTTCTGCTGTTGCAACTGCAAACAGACTTTTTATGTCATTTGTGTTAACTTCAGCTTTTTGTTGATACCTATTAGACACATTATTTTCCTTTGCATCATCTTGCAGCTGATGTATTATTTCCTGGTTTCTCATTATTTTTAAAAGGTCTTTCCTTTTGTGTTCACTATCTGCAATGCTATCTTCAAGCCTTGAAATCCTATCTTCTGTTTTGTTCAAGTGGTTTTGCCAGCTTTCAATAGAATTCTTCATGTCCTGGAAATCTTTTGAATCTGTTTAATGCATTATAGTTCTTTCCTGTATTGTTCATTTAATGTTTCCATCATTTTCCTATTCCCTTCTATTTTTATCTGTCTTCTTTAGATGTATTTATCAATTCCTTTATCATTGTTGTCATATCCTTTTACACCTGAAAGATTATTTCTGATCTGATTTCCTCCATATCCTGATGAAGTTCTTTCATTACTTCAGTTGCTATCATCTCAGAAATTACAGATCTGTGACTTCCAAGTTCTCCTATGACCTTGTCTCCTGAACTTGTTTTGGGTGGGCTAGAGGCCTAAGATTGCCTTTTTTCCTTCCTTTTGTCATTTTTTGAAGCCCCCAATGTTCTCCCTGACTCTGGAGTGATGCTAGGGGTGCAGGGGGTGGATAGGCAAGGCTCTCAAAAGAGTGGAAGAGCTGGGTAGGCTCACCAAAGCTCCTGCTCTGTGGGGTTCAATGTGGCTTCCACCTCATTAAGGAGATGGGGGCAAGCCACAGTTGAAGAAAGATTCAATGAGGATGAGTGCAGGCTGAAGATCTGCAAGGCTCTTTCAATGTTGGGTTGGCACAGGGTAGGGCTCCCCAAGGCTCCTGTAGGTCACTGTGACAGTCTTCTGGACACCTGGTTTCAGGTCCCTGAAAGTCCCCAGCAAGAGCAAGTCTGCAGGGAAAGGAGTTTTCAGAACAAGGATGGACCATGAGAAAAACAGAAAACTGGAAGGATGCAAAATGTATCTTTTTTACTTTCTATCTTTTCATGTCATGTCTTCCAAATAATTTTGGTATTGTTCTTCCAAATTATGGTCAATATTTGTGCTCACTGTACTTTTTATGAAAGAAATATATTCTTTTTTAGATTTCCTCATTCATTTGTTTTTTATTTTAAAGAGGAAAAACAAAAACTAGAACAGAAGAAACAAAAACAAAGACAGAAACAAAGGAACTTAAGACAGTACAAATGATATCCGGATATATAGCTCAGAGGCACAGCACCGGCCTGGGAAATGCAAGGTCCTGAGGTCCAATTCCTGATACTAAAGACAAAACAGTGAAAATGGTACAGAATTTCACAAAAAGAATGGAATATTAACAATGGATATCATATTACATATTGTTATCCTCAAATGTGTTGCTCAAACTGCAAGATATAGATATACAAGATAGGGATATTCACTCTTCCTTTCAATAAGCCTTAATTTTTTCCTTATCCTTTTTTTTTTATTTATTTTAAAGAGAGTATGATAATAATAGATAACACATTAAAGATGGTATATATTTGAAAGAACAAGATGACAGGTATGCAACTGTAGTTGTTATATTGCACATTGATGCACTTAATGTAGTTGCTCAAATTACAGACATTAGCATATGGAGTTAGTCAAAGTAAACATTTTAAACATTAACTGTTACTTTCAAAAAACTAATAGAGTTCAATCCCCAGAAGTGTAGTGCCAGCCCTGCCCCCGGGGCACCCTGAGACTGGGCATGATGTCACGTGCCTGTACTCCCAGAGCTTGGGAGGCTGAAAACAGGAGGATCACTGTAAGTCCTATCTGTGTAGTGAAACCCTGTAGATTCTATACTAAAATACAAAAAAAAAAAGGGAAGTGAGAGAATTAGTAATGTAATCTTCTCAGCTGTACATAGTTTTATTGCTTTCTTTTTTTTTTTTCTGCTGTACTGGGAATTGAACTCAGGACCCTGGGCTCTCCAAGTGGCACTTATTCTACTGAGCTATCTCCCCAGCCCTTCACATTCCTTTTTTGCCCATCTTTTCTCCTTTCCCTCATCTCCATTGTTTATTCCTGATGTTATATTTCTTTCCATTTTACTGTGTATAGTGTTGTGCTTTTCAGATTTTATTTATTCTTTGAGGTTCTTACACCAGGGAGACAATCCAGTGTTTACATGTGTAGGTCTGACTTATTTCACTTCTGAGTATAACTTCTAGTTGCATCCATTTACCTATAAAGGCCTCAAGTTTGACTTACTTCATAGCTGGGTAATACTCCATTGTATAAAAATGTCACATCATGGGCAGGGGATATAGCTCAGCTGCATAAGCCCTTGCCTGGCAAGGGCAAGGTCCCAAGTTCAATCCCCAGTACCAAAACAAAAAAAAAAATCCCTTCTTTTTATCCATTCTTCAGGGCATGGACATTTTGATTGCTGCCAAGATTTGATTATGACAAGTTCTGCTGCTATAAACATGACTTCACATATATCAGTATGCTGTGCTGTGATGTTCTCACTTCTTTTGGAAAGATACCCAGAATCAGGGTAGCTGGGTTGAAATGGGACCTCAAATCCTAGTTTTTTGAGACATTACCACACTGTTTTCCATAATGGTTGTACTAGTATACATTCACACCACCAGGGGAGAAAGCTTCTTTCTTCCTACCTCACTTCCAGCATGTTCTTTCTGGTGTGAGATGGTATTTCAGTATTGGTTTTTATTTACATTTCTCAATGACCAGTGCTGTGAAACAGTTTTTCATGTATTTATTGGACATTTTTATTCCTTCCCCTCAGAAGTATGCATTCATCTCAGATGCCCATTTTTGGACTGGTTCTTTGAATTTTGAAAGACTGGTTTTTTTGTCACTCCCTTGTATATTCTAGATAGAAGTTTTTGTCTGAGTGACTGTTGGTTAAGACTTTTGCTCAATTTGTGGGTTGTCTTTTCACTCTGCTGGAGATTTGTTTTGATGTGCAGAAACTACTCAATAAAATGAGATCACAGCTGTTGCTCTTTGAAATATTTCCTAGCAATTTGGTTTTTGTTCATAAATTCTCTGTCTATACCTTTGTCTTCAAGATTTGAAGCTGCTTTGTCTTCTAGTAGATGCGGTGTTTCTGTTTTAATGTTAGGTCTTTAATCAATTTTTAATTTAGTTTAGTGCATAGTGATAGGCCTTGGTCTGGTTTTAGTTTTGGGCATGTGGAAAGCCAGTTTTTCCAGCACAATTTGTTAAAGAGGTTATTTTCCTTCCAGTGAAAGTGTTTGGGCCCTTTTTCAAATATAAGGTGGCTGAATATGTTTGCGGTCATGTCTGTATCTTCTAATCTGTTCCATGGATCCTCAGGTCAGTTTTCTTGCCCATACCATGCCAATTTTATCATAGTGGCTTCATTGGTTTGGTAGTCATGAATTTCTTTAGTTGTTCTTTGTCATGGAAGTATTTTATTTTTCCATTAATTTTGAAAGACAGTTTTATCAATCTGGCATGGAAGTCATTTGCTTCTAGGACTTGAAATACTTCACTCCATTTTCTTCTAGACTTGATGGTTTGTATTGAGAAATCTGTGATTCTAAGGGGCTTTCCTTTAAACATTGCCTGTTTCTTTTTTCTAGCAGCCTTTAGTATGATGTTCTTTTGATAAATTTCTAAGATCTTCATTATTATATGTCCAGGTGTAGTTTTATTCTGGTGATGCTTTTTGAAGTTCTGTATGCCTCCATTATTTGAATGTCAGCTTGTTTCCCCATAATTGAAAAGTTTTCTGGTATTACTTTTGTAAATATCTTCATTTTGTTTATGTCAGCTCCTTTTTCATTGATGCCTATTAGTATTATGTTGTTCATCTTTGCATCATCTTGTAGCTGCTGTAATCCCAGATCTTGGGAGACTGTAAACAGGTGGATTTCTATGAGTCCCATCTGGTAGTGAGACACTGAACACCCTGTAGACCCTTCCCTAAAAAATACAGAAAAAAATCAGAGCCTCTCCATAAAGAGTTTGTTCTTCAGGTATTTATTCTATATATCAAAGATTTTTGGTTTGTGTTTGTCCCAAGATTTTACCTTCTCTATTGATTGAGAATGGGATATTGGTGCCTGTTTGGCACTGACCTCTGTCCTTTAGTAGAGGTCTTTGGTAAGGTTATCACCCCAACACTTCCTGATACTACTATCCAAGGGAGAACATGTGGCTAAGATAGATATGGTATCCTAGTGAGAATAATACAATTAGCAATACTAATAATAACCAGTGAAATTTAGAAATTGGCAAAACTTGGTAAATATAATAGTTTTATATTTTGGACCATAGGAACAAACACTATAACTATATAGCAAAACAAATCATAAATTGGGAATTTGTATGCAAACTATCGTCAGGGCATACAAGCTCACCTGAGTTCCCTCCTGAAGCCTCACAGCTTGTACTTTGGATTCCTCTTTGGGGGTCCTTCACCTGGCCCCACTCACTGCTCCATACTGTGAGGAGTCTCAGTTTCCAGAGCCATTGGCCTAGACCTTCTAAATAGTCTATGCCACAAGGCTCCTTTCTATTTAATGAAAATCTTAATTTACATATCACAAACTCATTAGTCTCCTAGGTTCAGTGACTCAGCCCCTATACTAATGGCTTTTTGCAGACAGTAAGCATTTTCTAAAATCATAAGTTTTTCTTACTTAACGATTGGCTCTTCTTCCTAGAAATCTACCATAGCTCTAAAGATTTAATCACAATCTAATTTTTTCCAAATATCTATAAACTTTGCATTAAATGAAAACGTTTGTTTTGCTATGAATCAGATATACTCTCACTTCATCTAGATTCTCCCCCCCACAACTCAGTTAATTTTCCTCAAATATTTCCTAATTCTATGTGTAATAGGTGACGCCTTAGGGCCTTACTCTTTGGCACTCTACAATGTCATTGCTACCTGCAGGGGTTTCCACCACTTCCTGTGTCTGTTTTCATGACAGTCTTCTCTCCTCCTAAATGGGACCTAAAGGGACAGAAAGAATGAGGATGCTAACATAGAGTTTTCACTAAGGGAAAATAATGTGTAGAAAAAGGAGCCAATAGACAAGCTGGTGTCTCTTGGGAGAACAGTCTTTTCTCTGTCTTTTCCTCTGTGACCAACCCAAAGCCAATGGAACTTCAGGTCCCACTCCACTCCCCTTTTTCTTTGCTCAGACCAAGACAAACACATTGTAGGTCACTCTGTAAGCAAGAGAAATAGAAAGTAACTAACTGTTATAGTCATACTCATTTGTTATTTGCCTTTATGATTATCCACTTGGTCAGTTCTCCCTGCCTTATTGATTCTTGGCTTCAACCCTCCTTAGGGATCCACGACAGGACCAGGCCTGATTCCAGCAGTAGCCCTCTGTTTCCACTTCAGTTTCCCCATTATCTGGTTCCAGAAGTTTTCTTGTCTGTTTTTTTCCTTTTAGCTGTTTAATTGCAAAGTGGTTGGTGTTCACTCATTCACATATATTTACTGAGTTCCATTTTTAATCCTGGAGATTCAGAGTGGAGATTTTCTCCACTGAAGAAGACTAAAGAGATATGAAAACCAAATGTCATGCAGTTCCTAGAGGTATTCTTGGAAAGAAAGTCACAGCAGCAAAGAGAATGTCTTGTGGCAGACGTTTTGATGCTTGTATGTCCTGCTATAAGAGATGTTATGGGGGCCAATGACATAATCTGAATGTGAATTAGATGGTAGTATTTTGTAAGTAATAATTAATGGACTTAGATGGTCATATGTTAGCTACTTAGAAAAGATGTCCTTATTCTTACAAAATAAATACTTTAGCAGTACTTGAGCATCATGCCTCAAATGGCTAACATTAATAATAATGTGATGAAATGACAAGGTAACTGTGATAAACCGTTAGCAGCGGGCAGTCTCGGTAAAGAATTTGTAGACACTCTCTGGTCACTGTTTCAGTTTGGGTCTTCATGTCCCCCCAAAGCCTCAAGCAGTCATGGAGCCGGCTTCTATACTTCTTGCTGTTTCACGGCCCAATGGTGGGATTACGGATGTGAGTGCTACGCCCTCCTGGGTCTGATAGCCTGCATATAACACAAGGAAGGGATGAGTCTTGCTCCACACTCTTCTTTTTTTGCTGTTGCTGTTTTGCTCTTTTCTGCCACAATGAACTGTTGCCCTCTGCCATGTGCCACTCTGCCTTGGATCCAGCCAAGTATTAAATGAAATTTCCACCAACTCTGAAACAAATAAAACTTTTCTTCCATAATTTTGGGTTTCAGATATATTGTTCATGCAATAAGACAGAAGCAACTGAGACAAGCATCCTTCAGAGGCCAGTGCATTATAGGCTTGGTGCCAGGACAGGGGGCATATTGGCAGGTGGAGGAACCTTTGAGGAGTGGTTCTGGTGGGAAGCTCTATGTCATTGGGCAGCTGCCATCAGAGGAGACTGCAGGTCCTCAGGGTGCTTGCTCCTCTGTTTCCAGACTTATAAATGTGAGTGGTTCCCACTATGATGTGTGGCCTCAACCTAGGCCCAAGCAATGAGGACCCAATCATGGCACAGAGCCTCCAAAGAGAGCCACATAAATCTTTCTCTCAAAAGTTGAAGCTCCGGGGTTGGGGAGATGGCTCAGTGGAATAAGCACTTCCCTAGCAAACACAAGGGCCTGAGTTCAATCCCTGGTTCTGCAAAAAAAAAAAAAAAAAGTTGAAGCTCCCCCAAATGGGAAAGTTCTGAGACAAAAAGTCAGCTCCCTTGGACTCAATTGCCATAATAAGCTAAAAACTCTCCTACTATTTTCAGGGAGACTCTGAGGTCACATTTGGCTCTGTCAGAGTTCCCCAAGCAAATAGTACAGACTGCAAACTGCTAAAATATAATTCTCCTGCCTAAAGCCAGCTCAAGGCCTCTAAGATGCCAATGCCACTATTGCCCTCTATATACACTTCCTCTGTCTTCTGCCACTCACAGCCTCCTGGTACACCTGGCTGGACCTAAAAATGCCTTCTTCTGCCTTTAGGCTCCTGTCAGCCAGCTCCTCTTCATAAAGATCCTAGTTCTGAACTCAAAACTTAACTGACCTGACTCAACCTATAGTCAGGCTGGCCTCTGTACTCCAATAGCCACTGCCCTTCTGATCAAGAAAACTGACAAGCTCATCTTAGACTGAGACCTAATTGTCCAGGTGCCACATGCTGTACTGGGATGAACTATTCTAAAAAATAGACCCCCTCATGGATGCTGAGTGTGCCTTGTTTATGGATGGAAGTAGCACTGTTAGGAATCGAGTCTGACAGACTAGATACGCTGTGGTCACTATGATCAAAACTATTTTGGCCAAAACTCTCCTGAAGGGATGATCTGCACAGCAAATCAGTTCATGCTGTTATTTGGAACCCTACCACCAAGGATGCAAAATAATCTGCTTCAGGGGTTCAAACTCTTTGGGGATCCAACTGACAGAAACATCAACCCCAGTCACCATACCTGCTTCCATCATATGGCCTGCAAGCTCAAGTTGCTGTGTTGCCACCCACAACCTTGCAGCCAGCTCAGGCTTCAGTGTCTGTGTCACCCACCCTTCCCCCTATTACCTACCTATACTGAAAAGACAACAAAATTTTGTAAGGTTCTGCTGTAAAAAAAATCATGCCTAGATGTCCCACCCTTGATTATTAGCAATAGCAATGGGCCTGCATTTACAGCAGAGAAAGCTCAAAAACTAGAAATTAAAAACTATACAGAGCATACAGGCCACCATGCTCTACAATTTTTTTTAAAGCTTGTAGCCCACACACATATAACCTGGATAAATATTAACTACTGCTACAAGTATAAGAAATACAGCCTTAGATATACTGGAAGAAATTACCTGA
>NDGN011349369.1:0-12590 GCA_002564285.1 Tympanoctomys barrerae | reverse complement strand
CCATATTAATATGCTGAGCTGTGAAAGGCTCAAGTCAACAACTTCTGACATTGCCAGTCTTACGGGAAACCCACTACTGCTATGGACTACTGGACTATACTGGAATATTTTGCAGAATTCAAGCATCTATAATATTTAAATGATGATGTAATACCCAGCTAAACCAAAAAGTAGATACAAATGAAGGACCATTTTGTATCTATATATTCAAAATAGGATAGATATAAAGCTACATTCTCTTAATTCAATGAATAGAAAGATTTGTTCTAATAGTGATTGTAAACAAGATATCATGTCTGCGTCTTGTACAATGAATAACCACTAAGACAACAATATTCAATGTATTAATTATTGAAACTGTCCTACTAATCGGATTTGAAACTGTCTCATTGCTATTTGTTTCTCAATAAAATTATTGAAAAAGTTGATAATACAAAAAGTTCTAATAAATTAAAAAGAAAAATGTAAATAAAAAAAGAAATTAATAATCACAGGAGTGGGGATGGTCTGGCTTTGGGAGTTGAGAGAGAGGAGAGGACCAGGCACGATTCCCAGGTTTGTGGTACCCGGTGCCTGTTTTAGCCAATGGAAGCACCAGAGAAAGAACACATCAGGGACTTCTGGGTGGGGCCAGAGGAGAAGCTAAATTTTGACTGGGTACATCTGCGCTGTTCATATCTCTGTAGGGAGAGCTACTGGTGAGCACAGGTGTGTGTGTGTGTGTGTGTGTGTGTGTGTGTGTGTGTAGAGGAGAGACTGGGAACTGAGGGCAGAAAGTTACAACTGAAGTTTTAAGAGTGACTTCGGTGGTCTGGCACCAAGAGGAGAAAACTGTGGAATTAAGTTTAGAGGAAGAAGAAAACAGAAAGAAAAGTGCCGTTGCAGTGACTGTGATGGTGGGAACAGAGGGAACAGGCCTGATGCGTCGGAAGGGTCAGGAATGGGCCACAGCAGACACAGGTCAGCCCCGTCTTCCTTGCCGCTCCTGCTCTCCCAGTGCTTGCTTCCCTTCTGCCCACCCCTCATTCACGGGGGAGGCTGACCCAGGCCAACGGCAAGGACGTCTCCAGTGACCCGTAGGGGCAACAGTGTGTTTCCACTTGGGCGTTGAGCTGCTGCTCAGTTCCCAAGGTGTCTCTATTCTTTTGCCGAAGAGAGGATCAAGAAAGCGTGTGTTTTGCACACACATCACTAATATGTTTTCTGATTTTCATGGCCATGCTGCATATGGGTGGGTGGGGAGGCAACTCACATGGCTTCCTGTTTTCCTCTTAATTCTGAGGGTGAGGGAAGGATTTCCACCTCAGGGTTTGGGGGACGGACATCTGACACTTGGACAGAGGAGATTGGCAGCAGTTTACTAGTCACAGATACTAATAGCCCTGGGCGACCGCACACACCCCAGGACCACAGTGGAGAACAGAGCAAGCAGAGGCAAGGCAGCGGGGGTGAACCCTGGCTCTGAGGAGGCTGTGACAGACTCATTTATTATCTCTGTGGCTGGCAGGGAACTGAAACTTGCTATTTGAGGGAAAGTAGAAGTGGCACATGGTCCCCCAGATGAGAAATACCATTAGCTAGGGACTTTACCCAAAGGAACAGAGTAAGAAGGGACATTTATGGGTGAGCCATTCTGGGGCCTTCCAGATGTCCAGTTAGCGTATGACACTGAAGTTTGAGTTCAACCTTTCACCACGTTCCCCTCACACTGCCACTGGCTCAGTCCCAAACCCATTCTTAATGAATACACAAGTGCTTCTATGTCAAAGAGTGGATGTATGTTCGTGTCTTTGTTTCTCCTATAAACTCTGTTGAGTTCTTTTTTATTGAATAGGACACACACTTGGGTGTGAATGCTGGCATACTTCGAATTTTTCAAATGAAAATTAAATTTGGCTAAAATCGTACATATTGAGACTAGGGAGAAATCTCCTGTCTGATGATTTGGGGGAACCTCTTTATTATTTTTATAAAATAAAGCTCTAGCTCTTTTATGGGCCCAGAAAACAAGGGTAGAAAACACTTGGCAGTTACTATGACCTCACACCCTAGACAGCAGAGAGGCCATCTCAATGCCAGACAAGCCTGTTTTGCCAAGCCATGGGGGTCCTGCCACAGGATCCCAGGGCCAAAGAGCTCCATCCTTCCTGCACTCATTGGTTATTTGTACCCAAGAGGCACTGTCACAGGCCCAGGGCCCGCTGGGCTCAGGACCCACAGTCCAGGAAATCTTCCTCTGACCCTTTTTTCAACTCATGGAGAACCTTCGGCCCAGACTGTGGAATGCAGAAATACCTCAGAAGTTTATTCCATCATATTAAATTCTAAGTAAATCTAAGTAAACCCTTGGATGAATCAATTTCATCATTGTTATATAGGCAAATGGACTTGATGCTTTATATCAGGATCTTGTTTTATTTGCAAGACAATAAAATTATTCATATTCCTGTGAAATCATGCTTCTCTTTTGTTGCTTACATTTCTGTGTTAGAATCGATGGTTTTCTAAGAAAACTCTTCTACTCTGACTGTAGCCCCCTTGCCTGCAGACCGGGATGTCTCGTTCTGAAATGTCTACTCCATGGTGATCCTTACGCCCTGGTAGAAGTATATACATCCACACAGGCTTGCATGAAGGCTGCAGTTCTGGCTTTCTACAGTGGAAGCCTTGCGGGGTCTCACTAAGCCTGCTGATATGGATGTTATTTTTGTCTTCTAGCTGAGGAACTCAGAGGAATGTGAGGTGTGCAGGGATGGGGGAACGCTGTTCTGCTGTGACACTTGCTCCAGAGCCTTCCACAAGGACTGTCACATATCACGTGTGGAAGCTAACAGGTATGTCAGAGCCCCTCTCTTATCCTAGGGACCCTTCTCCCCACTGTGCACACTCCCGCCAGAGTTTCTGTTTATGTCTCAATTCAGAAAGAAAAGAACAAGCCAGCCGCGACATGCCTGTTCGGAAGAGCCACACATGTTTGGGGAAACTCCCCGGGGTTGTTAGGGACTGGGATCAAGCAGTATGAGTCAGAAAGCAGCTTGAAGATGCTGGCAGCAGACAGCTCATGTCCTTTGTGCCACCAGAGACATTTCCTCTGGGATGTGAAGGCTGGTACCTGGGCCCTTTGGCTATGCCAAGTTTTGCAGCAAGGACTCCCATCCAAGGGTTTGGGAATGAGAAATGTCAGTTGTTTTGTTCTGTACTCATTCAGGAAAGAAGAGAGCGTGACTGGTGCCCTCACTGTATCAGATGTCAGTGGGCAGATAGAGCCCATGTCCCCAAGGTCCTACTGTGGGCTCCTGGTGCTTGTGCCCTGCACCTCTGATGGGGAAAGGAGAGTCTGCTACGCACAACGACTCCACTGTCGAGGGACAGTGAGGGGAGGGTGGCTGACAGCTCAAGGTCCCCCTATAGGAGTCTTGGGGACTCTGGGGGATCCTTCCTGCCCACAGCTGAACCTATCCGCCACCCCTGAACAGAGCACAGTGGCAGCGGACCCCAGGGGCCTTGGTCTTTCTCACCTCACCTCACACTCCTCAGGGACCCGTGGAGCTGCATCTTCTGCAGGGTGGAGCCCTTCCAAGTCCAGCAGCGTTACCAGGAATCTGAGATCCTGGAGAGGCCGATGCAGGCCGAGGAACAGCTGGTGAGCCCCTGGGAGCCCTGAGCCATGTCCTTTCTCTTCTCTTCCAAGAAGCACAAACAGGTGTGGGGTCAGGGAAACGGTATCCTAAGTGAGCCTGCCCTTCCAAGCGGTGCTTCCTTTATGTTGCTATCGCAAGCACACTTATTTGTGAGGAAAAAAACAACCGAGCTGTTACGTGTTTGTTCCCAAGAGCTGCCTTTGGGGAAACTTCCAGAAGACGAGTGTGAATTGGGCCTTATGTCTAGCTGTGCACGTGGGTGCCTTGTTTCCAAGCTACGTTTCACTGACAGCCCCCTTCTCTTGCAGAAATGTGAGTTTCTCCTCTTGAAGGTCTATTGCTGTTCCGAGAGCTCCTTTTTCGCCAAAATTCCATATTATTATTATGTAAGTAAGAACATGATCCCAGGCCACTTTAGAAGTCAAGTGACTCTAAAATGAACATTTGTGACATTGATCGTAACCTCCTGGGAGTAGGGCTGAGGGATCTGTGCTCTTTGTTTTCTGTTTCGGTTGGATTCTACGGGACTCTGCAGAAGGCAAGCCTGGGAGTATGCTAGCAGCTGTCACACTGGCACTTTCTGTTGGCAGAATAAGGAGCCTTCTGGAGTTTCAAAGGAACACATGTGGTTGGACAAAATCAAGACCAAGTTAACCAAGAAGGATTATATGCAAGTGGAAGGGTTTGTGCAGGACATGCGCCTCATCTTTGAGAACCACAGGCACTTCCACAAGGTGGGCAGCTTTCTGTCTCTGCTCCCATTTCAGTTTCTTTCCACGGGGTCTCTCTGCCTCATTTCCTGGTACCTGGAAAGTTGGTTTCTCTTATCGTTCTGGAGCGAGTTAGCACAAGCAAATGTTCTACAAGCAAATGGGTTTTTTTCAGGCTAAGGCTCATGAAACAGTGGCTCAGAAGGTGTCACTGCAACCAGAAAGTCCCCAAGTCCCCAAGAGCTTGCTCCTCTCTCCTCCCACAGAAGTACATGGGGAACAGCCAAGTCCCTCCTGCCCCTGAGCCCCACAGAACAGAAAGTAGTCTCCGATGTGTAGGTGCTGCTGTAGAAATCCCAGACTCCAGGTGTCTCCCCTGTGCATGGGCCACACAGTTTAACAGGATCACCAGAGAGGAATAGAGGTGACAGGGACGAAATGGGCATCACACTCACCTTATTCCCATCTTCTATTTGAATTGGTACAGAGAACATGCTACTTAGAGAAATATGTTTGTGGGGGGCTGGTGAGATGCCTCAGTGGTCTGGGGCACCTACTTAGAACAAGCTCAGCAAAGCGCAGGGACTGTGGTTCAATCCCCCAGCACCACATACCAGCCGGCCCCGCCCCCTGGTGGGCTGAGCTGGCTACACACACACACACAAATAATTTAAAAATTAAAAAAAAAGAGAAATATGCTTGTGGGGTCCAGGATTTACTCTTAGCCGTGTGAGTTTTCAAGCTTAACCTTGTTTCAGTCAGTGTTTTACTATAGGAACAGATATAACACAAGATATAAAAAATATAAGAAATTACAAGATGGGCTAATGACAGTTGGCCACAGAGTTGGGCAAGAAAGTGTAGGAGGGCGTCTGCACACTGGACACTCCAAGGATTCAGCTCCAAGTCTGGAGCTCACTAGAGGGCTCTGTGCAAGTCTGGATCAGGAGGCCGATGGGCCTACACCAGGAGGCTGAAGAGTCCCGCAGAAGGCTGAACCATCCAAGGTGGAAGCTGAGGAGTCTGCACCAGAAGCCAGGAGACAATGTCCAAGCTGAAGGTGAAGACTGGTGCTCCTCCAAAGAACAGAAGCCAACCCGTCCTTTCTCAGTTCCCTTTTATATTTTCCAGGTGACAAGACGTCCTAGGCCTGGTCTTCTACATCCTGGGGTTCAGATAGCCACATTAGGGCAGGTCCTGTACACCTTTGGGCATGGAACTGCTGAGCCAACTTAGTTTTCTAAACTTCTCAAGCTGCCACAATCAGTCACCACTACAAACCTGGTTAGTGTAATTTATAGTATCAAAGAGATCGTCATGATCATTTTCAATTACAAGGTGTTGGAGGACACTGACAATCGACATC
This sequence comes from Tympanoctomys barrerae, assembly GCA_002564285.1. Taxonomy (NCBI): domain Eukaryota; kingdom Metazoa; phylum Chordata; class Mammalia; order Rodentia; family Octodontidae; genus Tympanoctomys; species Tympanoctomys barrerae. The sequence continues at coordinate 6,873 of NDGN011349369.1, read as the reverse complement.
ATTATTTTGTCTTTATTATTTTATTTTCAGGACCCTAAGTTTGGCCAAATGGGACTTAGACTGGAGGCTGAATTTGAGAAGAACTTCAAGGAAATCTTTGCTATTCAGGGAACAAATGAGAGCAGTTGACTGATGCAGAAGACGTGGTTGATGTCCTGACAGTTTTTTCCTGGCCAGACCTTCCCACCTCCAAAGGCAGTGGGTGTTACCTACTAACTCCACTGTCCCTGAGGACTCTATGAGTCATATGACAACGATGTCGGAGCTTGGACAGAAGAAATAAAATCTTGGTAGTGAGAAAGGAAACCAGCTCGTGGGGTGAAGCTGGACAACTATCATTTAACTGCGCACTTAAGTTGCTTTGGGAAGTGGACGTAGCTGAGCTCTTGGAAGAGACTGGTGGCTTGGACCCCTGCCACAAACGGGTTCAGGCGGGAGGTAATGTCAGGGGGGCAGAGAGGACTTAGAAGGGGCTTGTCTGGAGCTCCTGCCTCCGGGATCGTTGCCTTTCAGTCATTGCATTTGCTTCTGCAGCTTTGCTTTGTGTTGATTTCCAGTGAGCACTTGCCCCATGGGATAGAAAGAGCATGCGAGTGGAAGCAGCGCCTGCTCCTCAGCTCTTTGGTGGACCCCAGTCACCGAGCAATAAAGCCAGCTGTGCTTTCTCCTCCTGTGTGTCTGAGTGGCTTTGGGATCCCTTGCTGTCTCCTGCTTCAGCAGAAAGGAGACAAGGAAACCGAGGTTTTAAAATGTATTTAACTGCAGCTTAAAGATAAAAGTTACTTAAAAGTTACTTAAGCCTTTTTCCCTTCCAGACTTTCCCTTCTAGACTTACTTTTATTTATTTATTTATTTTTTGTGGAACTGGGGATTGAACTCAGCCCTTGCGCTTGCCAGAAAAGTGCTTATTCCACTGAGCCATCTCCCTGGCCCTCTAGACTTACTTTTAAATATTGCTAAAGATCTTACAGGTACAGTAAGCCTATAAATCTGGGGCCTGGAGCATATCTGGACTCCAAGAACAGGTAGATGGCTTGTACTCTGACATAACCTGTCAGAGGGCAACCTGACAGTAGGAACATACATCCCAGATCACCGATGTTGAGGGCACACCCTAGATTACATCTTAGATCACCCACACTGAGGACACCCCCTTAAATACACTCATCATGAGGCTCATTTCTTCGAGCACTCACGTTCCACTCCTACATGTGTCCTAAGATCTGCATCTAATAAACCTTTTTTGTGTTCTTACTGATGTATCCTAAAACTTCTTTCTCTGAACCTGCACGTTTCCTCTATCAGGCGGGCTGGGCTCCGCATCTGAGCCTTGGGGACCTCCAGACCCAGCCCGGGGAAGCTTCGGCTGCTGTTAGCACCGCCTGCCCTGGAAGCCAGGGCTCTGTCTGAAGGTGGCACCACGGTTCTCTGCTCCTCGTGAAGTCAGGCCAGGGCTTCGCTCCTCCCGCCACGTTGTGTTGTTTCCCTTTCCCCCTTCTCCTGAGAGAACTCTTAATACATAACTGACTTAAGAGATATCATCTCTGACTGTCCTTCTAAGGAATGCATCCTGAAATAGTGGCCTTAGGAAGCCAAGTCTAAGGGTGAGACCCTGAGCTGGGCCGCTGGTGCCAGGTGGAATATTGATCTTCCCTGGAGCGCTCTAAGCACCATCGCCAGACTTTTACCTGTAGGCAAAGAGGTAGAGTCACTGGAGCAGTTGTTTGGCATTTAAGAAGAGGAAAAAAAGTAACTATGTGTAACAACTGTGGCTTTGGTGACAAGCACTGAGTACTACTAATGTATTGATAAGAGCAAGTGACCAGTTTAGATCTCTCAATCACCAGCTTAAAGCAAAAAGACTGTCAGGTCTATGGCTGGAAGGCAGGCAGCAAGGTGTGATTTTAAGAATGACAGAACTCCAGAGAAGCCTAAATTCTAAGCCCAGGTGATCTCTTGGGCCAATCAGGGCCCTAAGACTCCAAATGGGACTGGCTGCTGAGGCAGATGCACCCCACAGCTATGCACCCAGTGGGCTTTCAAAGAATCCCTCCACCCCACCCCAGCCCCCATCTCCTTCAAATGCAGATGATGCAGAGGCCTCTGGTGTGGCCCAACTGGAGGGGCCTGGGTGGTGCTGCAGGGTGCAGGAGGCAGCGCTGGCCCACCCGAGGGCGTCAGCAGGGCTCTGGGAGAGAGTGTTCTGAGGGCGGATCCAGAGCAGAGAAAGGGTAAGATATGAAACTGAATAAGGGGGATGCGTGGATACAGGAGTATCTTCCCCACAGAGTTTAACCAGCCTGACAAGAACTGATGACAGTGATTCTAATCTGCCCCTGGGAGGCTCTTTTGGGCTTTCACCCATTAAGTGAAGTGGAAGTAGAGATGGCAGAACTTCTGCCGCAGGCTCTGCAGAAAAAAGCCTAGGGAAGTTGGTGCTATCTTCCACAAGTGACAAACCTATCCATGATGTGACTGCACTCCTGGGGAGGGGATGCTCAGCGATATGAACTTCATGAGTGACGCAGAACACACCTCAGAGGGCAGGGACACCAGCATCCTGGAGAAGCTCATGATGCTGTCCTCTGGAGGGCGGAATAATTGCCAGACGCTTTCTAGGGCTGGATTCCTTAGTAATGCATGGACATGTAGAAGCGATTCCCTCCACTTTCTTCCAAAACGATCCATGCCCATTTATCCAAATAGCCACAAGCCAGAGAAAGGAACATTTGTAGATCCTCAAAAGTGTTGAATGCGGAGCCTGAGCTGAAGCTAATACTTGGAGACATGTACGAGTCATCTTTCCTGCTGCTGGGACACCCGCAATTTAATTTAGTTCATAGTTTCAGGAGAGTCAGTCCCTGGGAAGCTAGCTCCAGCATAACAAAGCATGGTGCAAGGAGAGGTCTTGCCCCGGGGCAAGGTGCCTTCCCCTGTGATTACAACATAACCTGTCTAAACACTGCAACACATTATATTGGTCCACTACATTTAAGACAATATGTCATTGGATCTGATAAACAAGAAGAAAGTATTCTGAATGCTTTATTAAGCCATTGGTGCTCCAGGACGGAAGTGATAAACCTTACAAAGATTCAGAGATGTGCCATTATAGATAAGCTTTCGAAGGCCCAATGGTCAGGCATGTGGTGGGATCTCCCCCTCTGAAGCTCCCGACCACTGACCTTGTACTTTTCACCACTGAGAATCACGGTGGTTGGCAGGCTTCCCCAGAAAAGGAGAATAGCTGTGGTTTGAAGTTTGTTGGAAATAATTCTAGGGTTGGGGAGATAGCTCTGTAGAATAAGGACTTGCCTGGCAAGTACAAGGGCCTGAGTTCAATCCCTGGTTCTGAAAAAAATAAAAATTCTGGGGAAATAGTTCTAGGCTTTAGAATGTGTGTGTTGGAGGGACAGGAAGTAGCAGATGTACCATCTTAACAAATGTGCTCATTGGTGTTTGTCACCTGGTAATAGCCAATGGACACTGTTACATGTCAAGCATATAATAATAGCTTCCACTTTTCATCAAACCTAAATTGCATTTGGGTTTTTATTCGAATCTGGCGTTGTAGCCAATGGTACTGGAGGCAGCAGGGGCAAACTCTGAGGTCAGACCACATGATGGCTCCCCACATGCCGCCCAAGTGTCCTCAGGCCAGTTCCTTACCACTCCCTGGCACTGGCTTCACCCCTGTAACAGAGACCCTAGTAATGGCAGCAGCTCACTAGATTATTGTTTGGATTAACACATTAACATTTATTACAGAAAACATCTGAGCATGCATAGGACATAAACAATAAACTTGTGAAACCAACACGGGCATCTTTGTGTCAATCAGGGCTCTTGGCCATCAGGAGAGATCAGTTTCTCAGCCTTAGAGGAAAAAGGCCTTCGCTGATAAGATCCCGGGTGAGCGCAGTAGCACTGAGCCTGCAGCAGGGACCCCAGCAGGAGCCAGATCAACTGCAGGAGTCGGCACCAGAAAGAACTGGGCCTCCGTGTGAGATGTTAATGGTAGCTACCAACTGGGACTTAAGTTGTAATTCTTCATCACTGCTCACCCCTGAGTCCAAAGTCCCTGGGTGGCCGGGTTGCCAGGCATACTGATGGACAGTCCCTTACTCTTGTACCCTAGGGGAGAGGGCATTTATGCAAAGGAACCAGGTGCTATTGGAAAGGGTGATGGCGTGGCTGAGGGGCGCCAAGGAAAACTGGGCTGAATGAGGAACCAACTGGGGCGCTCTTGGTGGGGCTCCCTGCTGGTCATGGGGGCACAGGGCAGCTCCAGGCCAGCCAGGGGACACAGAGCTGGGGGAGGGAGGTCCTTCGGTCCATTAGTCAGGGTGACTGTGTTGCCACAGCCATATGCTGCAGAGGCAAAGGTTGAGTTGTTCATTGTTCTAGAGGGGAAGGCATCCACCGTACCCTACTAGTCAGCTCCAGGCAAGGAAGGAAGACCATGTCTGTAATGTGTTTACCTGGATTCAGGGAGATGTGGGCTTTTGCTGTGGCACTGTGGGGCCCAGTGGGGTTCTTATTCTTGGAAGGAATGTACTGGTGTCCCTAGAAGCTGCTGCCACTCTTGCTCTGAACTTTGAAGACAGGAGCTTTTGGGAACAACCCCTCACCTGGACTTGCCATCACTCTTGCTCAGGGGCCAGCACTCATGGCCCTGCTGGACTGAGACTTGCATGTTCTTTTGGAAGGAGGGGAGATGAGGCTCCCCATGGTTTCCGTGTAACTCAGCTGGATCCATAGTCCTGGGAGGCTGTACAGACCCAGAGTCAGGGATGGCATCTTTGATCTGTAGTTTGCAAGGCTCATTATTTTCTGAGCGGGCCTTATTTTTGGGTAGCTGCAGCATTTCTTTCTTAGATCCTGAGGGAAGCCAGAGCAGAAAAGAGGTACAAAGAAGGCTGTGTTCATACACCTTGGCAAGGAAGATGCTGTCACACACTATCCCTCAATCTCCTCCTCTAGTACAGAAGAAGAATTCTTAGGCTACTCAGCAGCATTCTGAGTGTCTCATATGTGTAAAAGGTTTGTATTATCTCAGCTGAAGTTCTGGCACAGTCGGTGCCTCCCTGCAAGCAGAATATCTCCTCTGTTATTTGCTTTACTGAAACAGATCCACCCTCATGCACACAAAAGTAGGCAGGCAGATAGTTCTGTGCTTCTCCAGCAAGCGGCCGGTGCTCCTGGGCATAGGCACTTCTGCTCCTTGGTTGGGAGGGGACTCCATTGGGAGCCACCAGTGACCCCAAGGATCAGGCTGGGTGTCAGAGGACTCAGGGCCAGTCTGCTGAGGAGTGAGACGGGAAGCCCTGCTCCCAACCAGCACAACAATGAGAAACCACTGGATGCGCTTCAGAAAATCAGCTGCCTGAGGCCTGTGCAGAGAGAACAAAAGTGGGCAGACTTGGGGAGAAGCCCAGAAGCTCAGGAGGCAGCCAATAAGGGAGCCGCTTCCTGTTTCTCACTGCGTGGCCCCAAGGGTAGCTAGTGTTGCTCTGGCAGCCAAAAACATAGATGGAAGCTCTCTTCCAGCTAGGCAGAGCCTGGGGAAAAACCCCAGCAGGCAGGCTTTCTGGGAAGTAGGGCTGGAGATAACAGAAAAAAAAAAAAAAAAAAAGCCATAGAAAGGGATCTGAGTTCTATAGGTAAACCCTTCCCCCAGCTCTGATGACCCCCAGCAAAGAGAAATCCATCAGGACCCGGGCTGAGCTCTGCCCGCTGTCCATGAGACAGACTGTGCAGCCTGAGCCCAGCCTCACGAATCACTTGCTAAAACTAGATCCTCTGTGTTCTGATTCCACAGGGTGTTGGCGATTGGCTGCCGGGCCAGTCTAGACTCAGACAGACACTGCTACAGCAGAACAATTATTCAATCAGGTACCTCTAGACCTGCCAGTAACACTTCCATTCACAGTCTCTGGTCTGTAATATTTCATTAACATGAGACCACCTGTGAGGCACTGAAAAAGGTGACACTGTGGTCCCCGCTTCTGCTCTTCTTGGGCCTGTCACCATTCCTATGTGTTTCTGAGAAGGGGCCTGAGGCTGTGGCGTGCGTACCCTACACGGCCCTGGACATGTCTGTTCTGAGAAGTTTTTGCAACTTCGGAGCCCTCCTGCACCTGGCAGACCCCATTACAAGTTGAGACATAGGAGGCTCGGCAAAGCAGGGCACCAGGATGCCTTGGTGGAGCCCAGGGGCCGCTCAGAAGGGGCCAGCCTGACCAGGTGGTCCCTAGTGCCCCTGTGCTGCCCACTTCATGTGCATAGCATCTGCATCCAGAAGAAACACACACCAGGCAAGGGAACTGCACGGGGCTGCCACACCAGTGTCAGAGACCCACATGGCCCCGGAGAGCACAGCAGATTTCTTCTTCAAGTTCCTTAAACCAGAGCTGATACTAGTGATGGTCTAAGAAGGCTGGGGACTCCCCCTGGCTATTGGGCACAGGTCCCATAGAGAGCCCACCACATTTCCTAGCAAGATCCCAGGGGCTAAGGCGGACTCCACCCCTTCCACACAGTTCCTCCAGTCAGTGGCCAGCATGTGTGCATCAGCCCTTGCCTAAAGCACTTGGGACACCAAGTCCTCTGTGCCAGGACATTGGACTAAGCCTCTTCCCAGTTGGACAAGCCACTTCCTGTCTCAGGACCACCAACTCTACGAAGCTGTCCTGCCTCTGTTATGGGTCACTCAGAATAGGAACCAGATCAGCCAGGTTGGAATTTGGAAAGCCGTTTAGGACTGAGCTCAGGGTCCCCCGTCTGCTCTCACGAAGGAAAGGAACGAAAGGCGGCAGCCCAGGAAGCAGAGAGGGGTTTTAAAACCTGGAACCACATAGAGTTTGATAAACA
>NDGN011349367.1:1350-11914 GCA_002564285.1 Tympanoctomys barrerae | reverse complement strand
TCTCTAAAACTGAAGAATGAATTTTAGGAACAAACGGAGGTTATGAGCAGAACATATTTATTGGAGGAAAGAAGGTTCCTGTCTAAGAAAAGGACAGGAGGGGGACCTGAGCAGGTGGTCCCCAGGAAGTTGTCTCTTCCAGGGACTTTTATAGAGGAAAATGAGGCTGTGAGGTGCAAAACATGGGAACTTGTGTAGGTGGGTGTGAGGTGGGACAAAACTATGGTCAATCAAAGAGATTACAAGCACCATTGCTCAGGTAAAATTGATAAAGTCCGGGACCAAATGGGGAAGTGAGTCATGTAGCAAGCGGGCATGAATACTACTACTAGCTAGTCCAGCAGCTAGCCAGTAGTAGTCGGATTGATGATTCTTCTGGGCTTCCTAAGGGCGATGACCAATCCCGAATGCTTATCTTTAGGGAGGTGAGCATTTGTTCGATCTTTGGTCTCTAGGTCTGGCCCAGGGCAGGAACATTCATCCCTCTTTCAGTTGTAAGGTATCTTGTCTTCCATGTTATCTCCTTGAAAGCCTGGCCCTTTCTGATGGCCTGTAATATTTCCATCTAATTTAGCTGTCTACAACAGTATCATTCATAGGCAGAGGTGATTCCTGTTGCAGACACTAAAAGCTGCCTTTCTCGGGTAGACCTTGGATAAATGAGGTGAGTTCTGGAACCAGACCCTCTAGGTTTCATTCCAGCAGCTGCCATCCCCAGGACTCTGCTTCCTGGTGCCTCTGAATCTTCCTTTTCACTCTTAAGAAAATGTGAAAGTCAATCTCAGCCTAACCAGCTGCACCCACATAGGTCTGTAAGCCAAACTCCTTGGAAGTCTGAGACAGGAGCACCTCAAGTTCAAGGCCAGCCTGACTAATTTAGTGAGATCTTGTCTCAAAAATTAAAAAAACAAAAAAGTTTAAGAGCTGGGGTTGTAGCTCTGTGGGAGATGACTTGCTCAGCATGCACGAGGACTGGGGTTTAATGTCAGTATTGCAAGAAAGAAAGAGAAGGAAGGAGGGTAGGGGAAAGAGGGAGGAAGAAGAGGGAGGGAAAGAGAGGGCAGAAGGAGGAGGGAGGAGTGAGAGAAGGAAAGGAGGGTGGAAGGAAAGAGGGACGGAGGGAGGAAAGAGGAGGGAGGATTGAGAGAAGGAGAGGAAGGTGGAAGGAAAGAGGGATGGAGGGAGGAAAAAGGAGGAAGGAGTGAGAGAAGGAGAGGAGGGTGGAAGGAAAGAAGGAGGGAGGGAAGAAAAGAGTGAAGAAAGGAGAAACAAAAAAACAACAAAAGAAAAAAACAAGAGTTAAAATAAAAAAATAACATAGAAAGAAATGGTGAAAAAGCGAGCACGCAGAGCCTTTACAGCCTTGCTGACCCCCGAAACTGCCAAGTGCTTCCTGAAGCCAGGCTCTAGGAGTGTCTCGGAGGGAGTAGACAGGGAGACTGCCCAGAGGCTCCGTCCCTGCCTGCCCACGGTGGCAGGATTCGACTTGCGCTTTTACCTTCCTTGGAGCTGCTGTCTGGAGAAGCCGTGGGAAGCAGGGTCCAGGCCGCTGGCCATGACTGCTAGTGCAAGGCAGTGAGGGTGAAAAGGGAGGACAGAGAGAGGCTCCAGGGTGAGAGACGGAAGTCATCGTGGAGCTCTGACAGAGGAAATAATGAGGTCAGGGTGACTTTCAGGTTGACTGCCGGGGAGAAGACGGGCACTGCTCACTCAAAGGGAACCCGGGAAGGGAGGTAACAACAGCCGCCGCTCACCTACTTTTCTTGGATCGGGGTCATCACAAGAGATTTCTCAGACCTCTCCTTCTGATTCAGGATGGTTTCCTTTCACTCGCTTTCCTGCTGAGTGGCTTAGTTAACAGTTAACTACAAGAAAGAAAACACAACGTACAAGCTCAATTTTCCAAATGATTACCCTACAGTGAAGCATAAAGCAACACACTTGTCAAGCGGAAGACACACGGGCATGCTCTCCGCTCTTGGTCTGGGTGATTCATCCTTGGACCCGGGCCAGGGCCTGATAAATCCTTGCTTTACTTTTACAGTTAGGTCGTGGGGCTCAGTAGGACCTTGCTGAAGTAACAGCTGCCTTGTCTCTGAGCCCACACTGTAGATGTGGTGCCGGCTACCTGCACTACGGGCCCAGGAACTCAGGGACACACGCACATAGGCTGACAAATCCCTGCCAGTCATCTGGCGGGCCTTTAGGTAGGGTCCTCATAAGTCCTCTAGTGTGACCTTCACAAAAGGCAGGACTATATGTGACAGAGGGCTACAGCCCTCAGGGTGCATGGCTTAGCCAGCACTCAGTGTGTTTGGTGGCTCCAACCCACGGTTAAGTACACAGCCTGGGAAAGGGACTGTGAGCTGGATGTTGGCCTCCACTGCTCCCCTCAAGCGCTCCCTCTTATTTGGAGCAACTGAGTCACGTGTGAGGCAGCCCTGGGGCTCAGATAACAGCCATTAACCCCTTTGAATGGAAATCACAGGCTGACCTAGAACTAAGAGCCTATTTTTGGAGATCACAAAATCTTTTCTAACAAAGAACAATGTAGAGTGTTGAATACTCACTGTGTGCACTTGGGGGCTGCGTGCAAGTGTTTATTAAATAAATGATAAACAAATGAAAGAATCTGTCATAATAGTATAGGAGACGCGAATGTAACAGACATGGATAATGAGGCTTTCAAGAACTCCAGTAGAAGATGTTCTACTTCCCAAAAGTTCCAGAGTTCTAGAGTTTAATCTCGTTGGGTCATGTAATCACCCATGAGCCAATGGCTACAGTCAAGAAGGAACCAGTCCAGATGGTTTTCCAGGCTTGTCAGAACTGCTTGTGGTAGGCAGACTTAAGATGGCGGCCACTGCTTCTTATCTCCTGGTCTTCACGCCCTTTGCGTTCTCTTTTTCTTGAGTGTGGGCTCAACTTTTTATGAATAGAATGTAGTAAAAGTGATTGTATGTCACTTTCAAAGTTAAATTACAAAAAGGCTTGACTTCTGTTTTGTCCACTGACTCCGTTGCTGAGGCATCTTTCTGAAGAAACTACCTATCATGTTGACAACCACGCTACGGACAGGTCCACATGGCAAGAAGGTGACCCAGCAAGGACCAAGGCTTGGCTTGCCAACAGCAATGTGAGTGACTAGTTCTACCCCCACTTGAGCCTTGAGAGGACAATGGCCCTGGCTGACACCTTGTCTTCAGTCTCCTGAGTGATCTTGTGGGGGAAAAATTGCACAGGTAAGCTTAACTCACAGAATTCTAATCTATAAAAACTGTGAGAGAAAATTTGTTATTTTAAGCCACTAAGTACTAACATAGTTTGTTGTATGTAATGAGATGTGAGGGAAAAAAACACAGTGAATGTTTAAATTTTGGGTAAATCTTATTATAATAAAAGACACATTGCTGTTAATCCCTCCTCAGCACAATTCCCTCCAATTTGAACACAGGGAGCCCACCATTCTTGCCACGCAAGTCCTCTGAAAGTCTTGTTTTATGGCTTTAGTTGTGTTCTTCTGGTTGCCTCCATGTCCTGCATCGATTAAAAGTGTTTACCTTTCACAGTCATGTTGGTTTTAGAGCCAGAAGTCATGCAGTGCCAGATCCAGTGAATACGGTGGATGACAACATACTGTAATGTTTTTATTGGACAAAAATTGCCATAAAGGGTTGACCCACGAGGTTTGATCAAAGTGTTCAGTTAAATACTTAAAATTTAAATTCAATATTTTAAAATTCAATATAAATAGCTTTAATTTAAATATTTATTACAGTAAAAGGTATATTGTCATCAGTCTCCCTCAGAGTGTTCCTGATTGTCTTGATAGATTTTCTTTTCTTTCTTTTTTTTTTTTTCCCCTTTGGGGAACTGAACTCAGGACCTTCAGTTTGCCAGGCAGGTGCTTATGCCACTGCGTTGCCTCCCTGGCAAGCTTTGAACACAGTTATTCCATCATTCTTCGCAGTGTATCTTTTATGGTAAGAAGGTTTTTTTTTTAAATTTAAATATTTACCTTAGTTTTTACCACTCCTGTAGATAACCAGCACAATCCTCATCTACTCCACTACACAGAACGAATTAAAGTGGGGCCCGCATCACCAAACCTGGTAGCCTGAGAACAAGGGATTCTGGCCCTTGAAATTCCATGTCCATCCTCGCCTCCAATTTAGTTCCTTTTGGCTGAATGGATTTGTTTCAAAATAATAAAACCAAAACGTTCTTCTGACAACTTAGCCACAAAGGTGACAACCTTTCATCCGAATGCAGCAGCCATAGATTTGTACTGACCTGGCTTACAAGAAACTTTGTCATGAGGGATAGAGACATAGTGTGGACTGCGGTTTTCTCTTCTGTTCCTCTTGTCAGGGGGGAAATTTCTCAGGTCAAATCCAAGAGGAACTTTTCTTTTGCTTTAGAACTGGCTGCTTTGGAATTTTAGTTTCCGTGATTATAGGAACGTAGAAATCCTCCCTGTTGATAAGGATACATTCTTTCCCTTCCCAAATAAATAAGAGGTGAATAGTCTAAGAAGCTGAACTAGCAGGTATTGTGCATTTGTGCATTTCCACTTCAACTTTGAAATCTGCTGTTAACATCTTGATTAAAGTTTTTCTTGTTAGGGCTGGCCAAATAGATCAGCAGATTAAAGCACCTGCAAGCAGGTACAGGGGCTGGAGGTTTGATCCCCGGGCCTGCCATGTAGGCCTGACCCCTGGGGTGCGCTGAGACAGCAGTTGAGACTGGGCGTGGTGGTGTACGCCTGCAATCCCAGCTCTTGCGAGGCTATACACAGGCGGATCACTACGCAAGTCCAATCTAGTAGTGAGGCCCTGAACACCCTGTAGACCCTTCCCTAAAAAATAAAAAATTCTTGTAAATTATCCCTAACGTAGCAGAAGAAAAAAAGAGTAGATTCTGAATTGCTTCAGTTGCTCCAAGATATGCATATGGAGGCCTGCATCCTCATCTGATGCACTGCGGTGTCTCCCATGCCTGGCTCCCGAGAAACACACCGCTATAAAATATTTGGTCACTAGGAAAAGAAAAGGTTAAATTAAGTAGTAGGAAGACTTTGGCTTGCTAATAATAATCTACTAAAAGCCCAGATCTTTTCCAATAAATGATGAAAGTCACCAAATAGAGAGAAGTTAGCAAATAAGTTGAAAACCAAGATGCCGGGGAGATAGCTCGGTGGCGTGAGCTCTTTACCTGGCAAGTGCAAGGACCTGAGTTTGATCCCTGGTTAAAAAAAGAAAAACAAAACAAAAAACCACGTCTTTGAAAACCAAGAGAAATAAATTAATTAATTAAAAGAAAACCAAGAGAATTGAATGCTGTGGGTACTGTTTCCTAGGGCCATGGAAAGCATGTGCTAGCTTACGCAGCTACTACATAGTGTGGCCTATGTTTAATAGGATACAGTATCCAGTTGATTGGCGGAGTTTCAGGGTAGTCTAATCTAGGGAGATGTTGAGGGCAACCCTAAGAGAGCTAATGCACGCTCTCAGATTAACAGCTGTTCAGTAGGCTACTGGCTACTGTAATCTTTCCATAAACACTGAGACAACATTTACTGAAAATATGTCTTTATAATTAACCGGGTACCTTTGGGAAGCTGTGCTTTCTCATAGCTGAAGTTAAGAAAGAGCTCTGTCTTGTGTCTGTGCCCCACACCTAGTGTGGAAGGCTGAGGGCATGGCGAAGGCCTGATGGGATCTCCGAAGGGCCTTCGCTGAGGGTTCTACCTGAGCTCTGTGTTGCAAAGAGCCTTATTTGTCTTCCTTTGTATATTTCTCCCCCCAAATTTCAAAAGCTAAGAAAAAATAAAAATGTTTTATTAATTTGCACTGACCTGCATTTTCCTAGACAATCAGAATCTCCAGCTCCAAGTTACCCACCCCATCCTTCCTTCCTTCCTTCCTTCCTTCCTTCCTTCCTTCCTTCCTTCTTTCCTTCCTCCCTCCCTTTTTTCTTCCTCCCTTGCTTCTGGATGCATCACCTAAGCGCCTGAAGGCGGCTGTCACAGAGCACCATTCCCTCCGGGCCCCAGCCAGTCCTTCTCTCTTGCTTTGCAGACGCTGCCTTAGTATGAACTGGACCAGGGCAGCCTGCCTGGCTTTAAGCCCCGCCACGTCTCCGAGCCAGCCTGGCCTCTGACTCACACTGCAGCAGCGCCCTCACCAATCTGCTACTATATTGGGCGCCTTACCTCACTAGGAAAAAGGCTTCTGGCTTTGCACTTTCACCACTTCACCTCCACACCCGGCCTGGGAGACTCAGTAAGAGCAAGGTCCAAAGGCAACAGCTGAGCTCACCCTGATACTGACCTCCCTTCCTGCAGCTGCGTTGGTGCAGAGAACGATCTGTGCCCTCGGGGTGAGTCCTGCCAACCCCGCTGGCCACGAGATGTGTCTGAAAACTTGGCACGGGCAGTCGGACATCAGACGGAGAGAGCCCAGTACTCATGTCAGGAGACAGTCACAGCTGAGTGGGGTGGCACCGCGCATTCTGGGAGGCTAACATGGGACGATCACAAGTTCAAGCCCTGCCTGGAAAATGAGAGAAAGCCTGTCTCTAAAGAAAAAAAAAAAGAAAGAAAGAAAAAGAAAAAGGCAAAGAGCTGTAGCTCAGTGTAGAGGTCAAGGGCTCAATCCCCAGTATGTATGTTGGGAGTGGGATTAGAACAAACCTCACAACATGTGGGGTTTTTTGTTTTTGTATTTAGTACAGGGTCTACAGGGTCTCACTACACAGATCAGACTCATAATGATCCTCCTGTTTTCAGCCTCCCAAATTCTGGACTTACAGGCGTGGGCCACCACATGCAGTATCAGTCACTGTCTCAGCATACCCCAGGGGTAGGACCGGCACAGGATGTATATATATATTTTTAAATTTGATACAGGGTCTTGTTACACAGTTTGGACTCATAGTGGTCCTCCTGTCTCAGCCTCCCCAGTGCTGGGATTATATGTGTGCGCCACCACACCCAGTTTCAGTGGCATGACACATGGTACTGGGGATCAAACCTCAGTCCTTGTGTTTGCTGCGCAGGCACTTAGACCACTGAGCTATCTCCCCAGCTGACATATGAAACATAGTATTGTTTCACTGGCTTCAGAACAACACTGTATCATTATTAATAAGAGAAATTTCAAAACATGATTAGCATTGATCATAGGGTATGATGAATTTTATTAATCAGCTTTGTGTTACTGGAACAAAATCCCTGAGGTATTCACCTTANAAAAAAAAAAAAAAAAAAAAAAAAAAGATTTCACCTGGCTCCTGGGTTCAGAGGTGCCAGTCCTCCATCAGGTGGGCAGTTGTAGGAGCAGAGTCCTGACAGGGAGCACATGGGATCAAAATGACACTATAGACACATGCTAAAAGAAAAGCTGGGACTGGTGAGACCAGCCCTCTCTGATAGTGAGGCAGCAACGACCCAGCCCGGTCCGCTTCTGGGTAAAAAGGGGGGAAGGGGGGACAAGCATACAATGGGACCAAATTGCAAGGTCTCAGTGTTTTGCTGGGAACCCTAAAAGTGAAGCATTCTCAGTGCTGCCTGCGCCGTGGCCGACAGGAGGAGCGCCAAGGCGGGCACGGGCTGCGCTGGCCCTCTCGTCCCCGCAGGGTGTTTCCACGGCTTACCTCTGGCTCATTTTCAGCTCTGCCGCTCTCTACAAGGTGTTCTGGACATGTAGCCAGGGCGACACGTGGGGTACGGAAGGCATTGTACAGCAGCTCGTCGTCTTGTAGCAGCTAGGAAGCAGAAGGAGGAAGAGGAGGGACTGGAGCTCACCGCCTGCCTTAAGGGAAACCCCGTAGAGGCCTCACTTCCTTCTAGCAGACCTTGTTCTCTCAAGCTTCTACCCCTCCCAAAGGCATTAGAGACTGAGGACAGGTCTGCAATGCATGGGCCTTAGGGGAGGGGGAGGGGATTCAGAACCCAAACTATACCGCAATCTAATGAAGAATGTAACACATCTCAATGAAATCTCACTTTAAAGTATTTCAGCTTGCAATGAAGAACCAAACCCTAAAAGCACTTAAAGCACTGTGTTAAATTTCCAGGTCACTGAACCTCTCAGAACCTGTCTCCTCATTTGCAAAATGGGGATAACATAGCCATCTCCTAGCTGCGTTGTTATTAGTATTTGGTGAAGTAGCGATACCGGGGACAGAGGAAGCGCCTGCCTGGGTTTCTAGCCATTGTGCGGGTGGTGTGCATACATGCATGCACCAAGATTTCTTTATATTAATGCAGATATTCAAGACATTTCCACAGCCCCTCTAGACAGTGTCCCAAGCATCTATGAAAAAGCCGGTTTCTATTTAAAAAAAAAAAAAACTAGCCTCAAATCTTGATTAAGAGTATGATTTCTAAATTTTTCTATTATGCATATAGCATGAAGTTCTCTCCAATAAATAGCACCTGTTTGTATAGACAGAGTCCTAGCTTCTTCCACAACCCAGGACAGCTCCTCTCAGATTCTTCTGACAACCTGCTCCCTCCTTCCAGAATCCACCCAAGCTGCATTTGCAATTCAGACGAGGTTATTACCAGGCAGTTGGAGGGGTCAAATTCTCACAGCCAATTTTCTATTTAAAAAAAAAAAAAAAAAATCCCAAGTAATTTAAATGGGAGGAAGGTACCCAGTAAAAGTCAGGATGAATAATTTAGCACAGTAGCTGCCTACAGTCTCTGAGGCAACACATTCAAGACATTTTATTAGAGAGTTGACTAAGTGGCTCTTGTCTCCAGAGCACCCTGGCTTTGGCCCACCCATCTCATGGAGGACAAGAAGCAGCGCAAATGAGCAGGCAGACGGGTCTGCCATTAACCCTTCTCTGCTGCCTGAGCTGCCCCGCAGATGTTCTTTAACACACTGGGGTTTTTTTTTGTTTTGTTTTGTTTTGTTTTTTTCTGAATGTAATGTTATTTTACTCAATATCTTTCCAAGGGTCCCTACTGGGGAGCATCATGACTAGCCTTGGTGGTCCCCAGATGAGAGGGTTGTGTCCCCTCCCTGGCTCTGTAGATTCCTCCCAGAGGTAGACCCATCTGCTAGGGTAGGGTTAAGCTGTTACTGTTTTGGAAATCTGCACTCAAATCTCGATTAGGCGCAGTGCTTGAAGTTACCGTGCTATTACGTCATAAGAGCAGAGTTCTCACCGAGAAGCATCCTCTGCTTTCTGGCAGGACTAGCTGGGAAGTGGAGGCACAAGGCGCAGAAAGCAAACTCCAGGGAGAGACGCGGGTATGAACGCAACACTACTCACACACAAGACGGGGTGGAGGTCCATACCAGAATGACGTTCTCTGCATGTGACAGCTGGAAATCAATGACCAGGTCAGAGTGTCTGTGTCTCAGGGTCCCTGGGGTCAGCCCCACAAAATCAGGCACCTAATACCAGAAGAGAAGAGTTGGGTGGAATAATGTGATGAACAATCAAATCTAGATGAGAGGTTTGGGAAGTGCTGTGGGCTTCTCTGTGGACAACATGCTCACTGCAACCACTTAAAGCACGTGCTGGCCGTGTAAACCCTACGGCCAAGGGCTTTACTACGGCTGAATTCCCTGCCCGCAAGTCACAATGGGAGTGTAGGTGGAGGTATGATCTTGAAAGCTATGATTAAGGTGAAGGCTGAATGAAGGGTCTGTACCCAATTTGAATGGACAGCAGAGACACACACTCAGAGGGGAACGTGGGCTGTCAGCTTCATGAAATTTATTGAGGACACCCCCTCTGTGGTATTTTGCTGTGGCAACTTAATACGCCAAGTAAATTTTTTTTTTATCATTCATTTATTTAGTACAGGGTCTTGCTATGCAGTGCAGATTGTAGTACTCCTCCTATCTCAGTCTCCCTAGCACGGGGATTACAGGTGTGTGGCACCATGCCTGGTTTTGGTGGTCAGCATGGCATGAGGTACCAGGGATCGATCCTCGGTCCTTGCACTTGCCAAGCCGGCATTTGGACCTCTGAGCTATCTATCTAGCTTTCACCAAGCAAATTCTAACTCTTCCTTTTCAGCCTGCTTTGTCTTCCACCCCAACACCACTGTTGCTAGGTCAGGTATTTCTGTTCTTACAGACCCATTCTCTGCTTTGCCTTCTACCTGGAAAGCTGGATGGGCTACAGCAATGGTCTCTTCTACCCTCCGTCTTCTGGTTGGGTTTAGCCAGGGCAAGGAGCACCCTCTGGCCCCTTGAAAACAGAGGGGAGGAGCATGTGACTTCCCTGTGCTGTCCCCTCGGGCTGACTGTGCCTTCAGTTGAAGAATACATCTTCCCTCAAAGCATCCTTCTCCATGGGAATCCGGTTCTGGTAGCCCTTGCTTGTCCCAAGGCCTCAGGCCAGGGGTTGGTGACAGATCTTTGTACTATATCCTGTGCTTTCTTTCTTTCTTTTTTTTCTTGCAGTACCGGGGATCGAACTCAGGACCATGCCCTTGCCAGGCAAGCACTTATTCTTCTGAGCTATCTCCCCAGCCCTTTAAAGTTTTGTTTCCAAAATTTCCACCTTTTTTTTTTTTTTTTTTTTTTTTTTTTTT